>QFDT01001668.1:289-14384 GCA_003315915.1 Macrolepiota dolichaula
TTTTTTTTTTTTTAAAATCCAAGTTTATTGCACTATAGACTAGCTAAGTACAAACAGGCGCGCGATAGCAGTCCCAAGAGCCAAAACTAAAACTAAGTCCGAAACAGAGAAGAAAAATGACAGTCTATGGTGGAGCCGAGTCAAGCGAAGCGAAACGAGGCAGAACGAGATACAAACCAAGAGTAGGTATCGAATTTGAAGAGGAGAAGTGGCATCGACTGCAAAAACAAGGTGGCCAATGACGAACAGAAAAGAAATCAAGAAGGTGAAGAGGTTCCAGGAAAGGGGTGGGGGCAGAATTAGGTTTTGCTAATCCCCAGTAATGTCCACCATAGAAGAAAGGAGAGCTTTGAAGAAAACTAACCATAAGTCGTTATACAACACCTATCAATGCACATCCAAAACTTGAAATTGCTGCTGTTGCTGTCGTTGCTGCGCGGCTCGGTTATGAATTAGAAGGGCCCATTCCCCATCAGAGTCATCGGGCGGAAAAGCGAATGCGAGAGGATTGTCCTTCAGGAAGTTGATCAACCAATACAAGTTGTCGTAGCGCTCACCCATAGACCACAGTCGTTCGAAGCGCCGGCAGTCATTGATGATATGTTCACGTGTCTCAAGTGGGTGACCACATGGACACGTGGTTGGGGCGTCTGGGAAGAAGCGCACCCGGTAAGAGCCGATGGGCGTGTGGTTGGTGATGCAGCGCGTAAGATGGGCGGCTAAAGAGGGCGTCATGTCTTGGGTAAGCCATGAGCCGCCGTTGGTGTAAGTTGGAAGGATGTATCGATTGCTTGATCCACAGAGATATAGGAAGTTGTGACCCAGGTAATCATGGTCTTCCATCAGGTGGCTGCATTGCCACAGCCACCGGCATCGGTTGGTCCAGGCTTTTCAGACAAAGCCTAGCGATTTGTGTACCATGTTCAGAACACACGGCATGCGAAGTGATTTGGCCAACTTATGGGCGTGATGGTGAATTGACCATTTTTGTGACGATGGGATTTGCCAGAATGTAATACGATGGGAGGGGGAGGTAGAGAGCCAGCGTGCAACCGGTTCAGTGACAGTGATGGAGTCGGAATGTGCACTGTGGGCGCTATAATCAAACAGACATTTAGCACACGCAAGCGAGTCAGTAAAAATGGAAAGGTCAGTAATACTACGAGAGTCTGAAGACAAGCGCTGTTACGGCTGAAACGATTTCGATCGTGAATCCATTGCAGGAACTAGGAATATCACTAGTTAGAATGCTAGTAACATCAAGGAGCCCTCGCTAGGAGTGATATAGTACCTAGCTATGAACCTCACTAGAGAGACCGGTCATTAGTACCCTTTACCGGAAAAGTGTATGGTATCGAGGAGTAATACTATTAGCTTTGGACGAACATACCCTTAGCTACAAGGCCATCTAGCGAGCAGAGCCTCACTAGCACATTCGAAGTGTCTCGCTACGACTATCAATAGCACCCCGGATCAGTAGATCAACGGATCACTAAGGCGAATGGGCCCTGAGGTCTAGCGACGCGACCCTATTCACCCGAAACGGCTAGCGACGTCAGTCCATTTAGAATAAAACAACTCTTCAAGACCGGTTTGTGATATAGCACCCCAGCTACGGCTCAAACTCAGCGATTAGTCAGCGCGCAGCCGCGCTAGTTAACCCCCTCCAGAATCGAACCGAGACACGCGTCGGAAGGACCGGCTAGCGAGGAGGATACCTTGCGAGCAATTGGGCTCGCGAGGCACTGCAAAGCCGCCCCAAGTGCCAATAGCAAGGTGCCAGCTAGCTATCAATCGCTCGATAGCGGTCAACCACACGTTGGGATAAAGATGATAATTAGGCACACATGACGGCCTGACGTCATATGCTACCAACCCTAGCTACCGACGGATGTAGCTAGGTACCATAGCTCGCGAGAGCACCGTCCACATGGACACCCATCCGGGATAACTAGATAGGCTTCCGATTGGTCTAAAGAGCCCTCAGCCCAGGTTATAGGGCAGCTAGCGGAAGCCCGACCGTCTGATAATCCGATATTTTACTGTTTTGTCATATGTAATCTAGTTAGCCTCGCAATGTATAAATACCCCTCGCTAGCGAGCATGTTGGGCAAGCAATCTTGCCAGCTCGTCTAGTGATAGATCATATATAAGTGATTTATTAAGTGACTTGTCTAGTGTGAATTAAGATTTAGCTTCGGTCAATAGAGACCTCAGATTAAGGAAGTGAGATTAGATTAACAAGAATTCCTATAGATTGGATATAGCAAGTTGATCGACAAACAGTCACTAGCATTCACATCGCATCTTGTATCAAGAGGGTACAAGTCGGTACATTCACTAGATCAGGAGGGTATAACCACAGTGCAGCTAGCTACTGGCCTGTTAACTATCCTCGCAAATCCTTTATCTTGGTATCTATAGTGACGTAGCCGTCATTTAGGATTCGAAGTTATATTTCAATTAAACAACCTTGTCCGTCGTCATCTAGCAACCACCCCGTTAGTGAGCCCCCACTCGCTAGCTACCAAAACCACTAGTGAGACATCTCGCTAGCTACTATCACCCTCCCTCCCTATCTACCTATTTGATTATCTCCCCTTCGAAACTCATTCGCAAGCACTAGCAGTTAGTAGTGGTGAACTTAGTGACCCATTGCGACTTATAGTGATTTTATATTAATTTCACTTCTACTACCTAACTAGCACATTACCGTCTCCGATTATGTGGTGGTAGGGAGCTGCATGCATAGCTCATTGTAGAACTGCATTAAGCTCATCACAATCGTAGACAGGGGGGAGAGGCATGAGCCTGTAATTGGAGGTGTGCCCAGAGATGACTCTGAGAAGGTTCTGGCCCTCAGGAACTAGGACGTGAGTCCCTGGGTCCATAACAATCTGACGAAGAAACAGAAAGTGATGCTTCATTGATATCATCCAACAATGATTCCAAAAAAATCAACAAACTTGTCGAACACCGAGTTAATGAAGAACTCAATGCTATCCTTATCCTGGAACAGCAACAATGCAGAAAACTTGGGTTATGCTTCAATTGTGCAGGAAAGCACATGGTCAGAAATTGCCCTGAAGTAAAGCAGAAGAACCGTTTCAACAAGACAAAGAAGAAATCTTTCAAGAAACAATGAATTAACAATGTAGAAGAGTCAGATGAAGAAAAAAAACTTCAAGACAACCAGTCCTTTTGAGACCCCAGAAAGAAATAAGTATCAAACAATGCCATCTTCTAACAACCTTACTTTAGGAACTGAATCAATTAATACTATTCAAGCTGTTACGAAGAACAAGATTATTTATCTTCCCTCAACAGTATACCTCCCTAATGGACAAGAAACCAAAATTCTTGCTATCCTTGATTCAGGAGCAGGTGGAAATTTCTTTGATCCAGAACTTTTGAATATGTGGAATCTTCCAAAGAAACCTCTAGAAAAACCAATCAAGATTCTCAATGCCGATGGATCTAGCAACAGTTGTGGAATAGCATCCAAAGAATGCACCCTCAATCTCATGATTGATGGATGCAAAATGACTATTCACCCCAAGATCATCAGCCTTGGACGACAGTGCATGATTTTAGGAATGCCCTGGTTATCCGAGTATAATCCAGATGTTGATTGGTCTACAAGAACACTTTCATGGAGAAATCCTATGAAGGAAAATTCTAGACTTCAAGCAATCATTTGTTCTATGGAAATACAAGACAACTCTACTGAGATTCTGAATCTTGAACCACTTGACTTTGAAGAAATCAATTTCAAAGCCAATGCATCACAAGCCATAGCACAGCAGTATGGAGAAAAGAAGGAATCCAATCCACAGAAAATTATACCTCAAGAATTCCACAACTTCCTCAATGTCTTCTCTGAAGAGAAAGCATCTCGTTTTCCACCCACACGCCCTTGGGATCACAAGATTGAGCTGAATGCAGAGTTCAAACCCAAATCCCATAAACTGTACCCTCTATCACCAAAAGAGATGGAAGAACTTGATAAATTCTTAGATGAAAATCTGTCTAAAGGATATATTCAACCTTCTGAATCACCCATGGCATCCCCTTTCTTCTTTGTTGGCAAGAAAGACGGAAAACTCCGACCATGCCAGGATTATCAATATCTCAACTCCTATACCATCAAGAACACATATCCTATCCCCTTTATTCCAACCTTACTTGACAAAGTAAAAGGTTCAAAATGGTTTACCAAGATGGATGTCCGTGCAGGATATAATAACATCAGAATTCGTAAAGAAGACTGCTGGAAAGCAGCATTCAAGACACCACGTGGTTTCTTTGAACCTACTGTTATGTTCTTTGGAATGTGCAATTCACCTGCAACATTCCAGAGCATGATGGACTACATCTTTGCAGATCTCATCAAGAAAGGAGGAGTTCTCATATATATGGATGATATCTTTATCCATGCCCCAACTTAGCAACAGCTTCGCACACTCACTCGTCAAGTACTCAAGATACTTCAAGAACACAATCTCTATCTCAAACCAGAGAAGTGTGAATTTGAGAAACAACACATCAAGTACTTTGGAGCAGTTGTTACTCCAAATTCTATTGAGATGGACATAGCAAAGCTGCAAGGCATCAAGGATTGGCCTACACCCAAAACCACTCAAGATGTCTGCAAATTTATTGGATTTTGCAACTTCTATTGAAGGTTCATTCAAAATTATTCTTGTCATGCTGCACCCCTCAACAAATTGATGTCCCCAAACATCAAGTTTGAATAGACTCAAGAGCATCAAGATGCCTTTGATTCACTCAAGAGCAAATTTGAAGAACGACCCATCCTCATTGCCCCTGACCTGGACAAACCTTTTGAAATTAAAACTGATGCATCAGCTTATGCTTCAGGAGCAGTTTTATGGCAGAAAAATGAAAACGGCATTCGTCAACCAGTTGCCTTTCATTCTCAAGCATTTAACCAGACTGAATGGAACTATCACTGTTCTGAACAAGAATGGTTAGCCATAATTCGCACACTTCAAGAATGGAGACATTATCTTGAAGGAGCAAAGCACAAATTCATTGTCTGGAGTGATCACAAGAATCTATCACAATTCAAGGAGCCTCAAAGTCTTAATTGATGTCAAGCTCAATGGGCCTCCTATATGGAATGCTTTAAACCTATGCTCAAGATCAAACACATCCCTGGTCAGAAGAACGGACCAGCCGACGCCTTATTACAATGGCCAGACCATTATCCCCCTAACAAAGATAATAGAGATGTTGTTGTCTTCTCAGAAGACCTAATTGCTATTATTACCGAAGATCTTGTCAATATTATTCATGAGAATTGAGAACTTATTAATCCTGAAGATGATAATACCCCCAATCAAGACCTTCCTCACCATTCTGGAAAAATCCTCATTCCCAATGACAAAGAACTTTGTAGAAAACTCCTCTACAAAGTTCATGATCACCAAACTGCAGGCCATCCCGGAATAGCCAAAACACTTTGTAAACTCAAGGAGCATTGCTATTGGCCCAGAATGAAGGATTACGTCCAGGAATATGTCAAGGGTTGTCCTACTTGCCAACGTCACATGATCATTAGACATCCAGAAAAGATACCTTTCTTACCTATTCCAGCACCTTCTTCTACTCAACCCTTTGCACAGATCTCAATGGATCTCATCACGGATCTTCCACCCTCTGGAGGATTCAATTCTATTTTAGCCATAGTGGACCATGGCTTAACAAAGGGAATAATTTTAGTGCCTACTCAAAAAGTGTCTGACTCAAAAGCTATTGCACAGCTTTTGGTAGATTGACTATTTTCAAAGTATGGACTCCCTGACAAGGTGATCTCTGACAGAGACCCTCATTTTGCCTCCAAAGCCATGAGAGCCCTATACAAGCTACTCAACATTGAAGCCTCCTATTCCACTGCCTATCATCCCCAAACTGATGATACCACAGAATGCTTCAATCAAGAAATAGAAACCTACCTCGCTATCTTCACCACCAATAATCTGAACAAATGGAGCAAGTACCTCTCAACTTATGAGTTTGTACACAACAATCATCCCCATGCAGGAGAAGAAGAAACCCCCTTCCAGCTGATCTATGGATCCTCACCAAAAGCGCTACCTTCTTTGGTTGAACCCACAGATACTCCCACAGCAGAAGACCGCATGGAACGACTCCTATCTGCTAGAAGAAGAGCTATATTTGCCCATAACCGCAGCCGTGAAATCATGGCTAGGCAATCTGCCAAGTATAGCCTTCCCCTCTTCAACAAAGGAGATAAAGTATGGTTGGACAATAGAAACCTTCCATTACTTTCCAAATCGTGCAAACTTGCCCCTAAACAAGAAGGTCCTTTCAAGATCCTCAAGAAGATTTCCCCAGTAAACTTCAAACTCAAACTTCCGCAGCAATGGAAAATTCACAACGTTTTCCATGCATCACTCCTAACCCCTGTTTAAGAGAATCAACTATATGGAGAACACTTCAAGAATCCACCTCCAGACTTCAAGAATGATGAAGAACATTACGAAGTAGAGGCAATCATCAATCATTGAAGACAACGCAATGTGTTACAGTACCTGATCAAGTGGAAAGGTTACCCAACCTCAGAAAACACTTGGAAACCTGAAAGAAACTTAGATGGAGCACAGCAGATCCTTACAAAGTATAAGAAGGGAAACAAACTCCAATAATCTGCTATGACTTACCTTCTCACCCAAACCAAAACTCCGTCAATGTCTCCTGCTTCCTTTTCATCCTCTACTCAAACCCCTGTTATCATAACACCATACTCCATCTTCAACACCCCAGTTGATGCTAATCAAACCTCTAGGACCTCAACCTTTGCCAAACTTGTCAACAACCACCTTCCTCTCACCGTCACCTCAACCGTTGCCAGTCAGGATTCAGCCTCCCTTGCCTCAGCCTTTCCATTCCACCCCTTACCATCCTACACCCTTTGCCAAGGCAATTCTGAATACATCTCGCTCATCAATGACTTACCAATTGAACTACCTCCCATTTCTAGTGAACAACTCGATCTTGAGTATTCCCTCCTTAAACTACAACAACAACTTGACTTCACAGGACTTATACTGGAGAAGTCCAATCTACCAAGGGATCAGGACACTCTATCTGCAATTGACATCTACAGGTTTTTGCTTGCTTCTTTCATGCATCATGTACAAATGCTCCTCAGATTTGAAGAGCAACTTTGACAGTCTCACTCTGCCTATCTTGGCTGCAGCTTACCCGACCCTCTACAAGAACGTTTGCTTGCAACTTGGGGAGACTGTTATGGACCCAGGGACTCACGTCCTAGTTTCTGAGGGCCAGAACCTTCTCAGAGTCATCTCTGGGCACACCTCCAATTACAGGCTCATGCCTCTCCCCCCTGTCTACGATTGTGATGAGCTTAATGCAGTTCTACAATGAGCTATGCATGCAGCTCCCTACCACCACATAATCGGAGACGGTGAAGTCCTTAGCACATATCCAATGTGCTGGATGGCAGCCATTGAGAATGGATGGCGCCCCTATCCGGTCACGGATAATTGTACAACCTGGCAACATCCTTACATGTTCTATGACAAGCAGGAACTTCCTGGAGTTCTTGCTGTGCTCATTGAGTCAGGAGAATACAGGCATCACTATCCGTTGCAGCCTTGGCTGTTCAACAATGTGTCTGATGCTTCTTCTGACTCTTCAGAAGATGTACCACTCCATGCTATTGCCTCCTATTACCAGGAGATGTCCTCGGAGATTGTCCCATACGATCTCTCATCCTCATCCTCGTCCTCCTCGGCTTCCTCGTCCTTGTCTGCAGTGCCTACGCCTCAGGAGTCCTCCATGGGCTTCCCCACCTCGTCCAAATGTTCTACTGTCTCAGAAAATGATGACTCAGAGTAGATAGAACGTTATAGTAGATCATGGACTACAATCTAGATACAGACTGACTCATTGGACGCTCTGTAGTGTACTAGTAGTTTCTCTTGATCAATTGATGACTCAGACAGACACTTATGACTCGTATATACAGTAGTACACAACGACCTTGGACTTGCATAAATAGGCATAGACTACAGGATCAAAAACTTCAAGTTTTTGATTCTCTTCTGTTGTAACTTAACTGTTACCTGTCTAATCCAAGATTGGTCGACTTTAACTTCTAATCCTCTGAAGTTAAGGACCCATAGCTGTGACGCTTCAATGCTATTGGTTGCTGGCTATACTTTGGTATCATCACTTTGCCAATTCACCTATTAGCAGGCTGGTTAAGGATCTTGGTGTTATGAACATTATTTTTGATTCCTTCGACGTCCTCACAGACATGATGGTAGTCAACACACAATGGGAAGATTGGGAGTTTCATGAAGAAGAAGAACTTAATTTGGAGTAAACGGACAGACAACACCAATGTAGGAAATAGCTAAATTTAGAGACCTTGGACTCTTTGGAGCGCAGACTCCCGCTTTCCTTTCCTCTTCTCTTCTTTCATTCTTGTACTATATTTAACTACGGACCCCCGTTATTAAAGAACTTTGTAGGAAACTCCTCTACAAAGTTCATGATCACCAAACCGCAGGCCATCCCAGAATAGCCAAAATGTGTTATGACCTTCCTAAGTGATCAACTCAGGTTGCAACAAGTGATGAAGACTTGAGGGCAATGAGAGAGAAGAGAAGGGAAATCAACGAGTTGGTAAAGCGTGAGGAATACAACAGAGTATCTAGGTGTATATATACTACTGGGGTATTCCTACTGGGGAGTCTGTAATAGCAGCTGAGTAAGTAAGACATCGTAGCTGAGTAAACAGTGGAGTAATCGCAGAATGAGAAGTAGCAGAAGAGACAGGTCCTTGACAAGCAGGGCAATGATAGGAATGGATGGATATTATAGTACACGATAGCCCCAAGGGAATATAACAACAATCTCTATTTGAAGGCCAAGAAATGTGAATTTGAGAAGCAACGCCTCGAATACCTTGGTGCTATTATTACCCCAACCTCAATCGAGATGGACCACACCAAACTTGATGGAATCAGAAATTGGCCCGTTCCGACCATAACTTATGATGTTTGGAAGTTTATTGGCTTTTGCAACTTCTACCGCTGCTTCATCAAGAACTATGCCAAACATGCAGCCCCCCTTAATGCCTTAATGTCTAAAAATGTCAAGTTCCACTGGGAAGCCAAACATCAGCACGCCTTTGAAGACCTTAAGCGTCACTTTATGGAAAAACCTATCCTCTCTCAAAGAGACAAAGATGGTGTCAAACACCCAATTGCATTCTATTCAAAACCATTCTCTAAAACCGAACGCAACTATCATTGCTCTGAACAAGAATGGCTAGCAATTATCCGTGCTCTCAAGGAATGGAGACACCACCTTGAAGGAGCCAGGCACAAATTCATTGTATGGTCCAACCATGAGAACCTTTCAAGATTTAGAGAACCCCAGACCCTGAACTGTCGTCAAGCAAGATGGACCGCTTACATGGAACATTTCAAGCCAAATCTCAAGATCAAACACATCCCTAGAAAGAAGAATGGCCCCGCTGACGCATTATCCCGATGACCAGATCATCATCCCGACAAAAAAGACAATCAAAATGTAACCATCTTTGATGAATCCCTAATAGTCAATTCAGTGGAGCAAATCTCCATTCTTGATCAGCAAGATCTTGATGATGTCAAGAACAATAGGGAAATGATCAATCCAAAATTAGACAACACCCCAGATGATCCTATTCCCCACAGCACTGGGAGAATACTCATCCCCAACATTACTCCCCTGAAATGTTGCCTCCTACAATGGATACATGACGCTCCAACCGCCGGCCACCCTGGAATTGCCAAAACACTCCGCAAACTCCAGCAGTTTGTCTATTGGCCAGGAATCAAAGATTATGTACAGCACTACATCACTGGATGCCCAAAATGTCAACAGTTCAAGATTAACTGTCGCCCCACTAAACCGCCCCTGCAACCTATCCCTGGACCAAAATCAATGCAACCCTTTGCCCAGATCTTGATGGACCTCATTACTGACCTCCCCCTGTCCAACAACTTCAATTCTATTTTGTCCATAGTGGACCATGGACTTACAAAGGGGATAATTCTATCACCTTGCTCAAAGACCACCACAGCCAAAGACATAGCCTCAATTCTGATGGACAAGCTGTTCTTGAAATATGGAATTCCCAATAAGGTCATCTCAGACAGAGACCCTCACTTTGCTGCCAAGTCTATGCAAGAACTATACAAGCTCCTTGACATCGAGCCAGCATTCTCCACTGCATACCACCCTCAAACAGATGGCACAACGGAACAATTCAACCAGGAGATCAAAGCCTACCTCGCCATCTATTGTTCATCCAACCCTCACAAATGGAGCCAGAACCTCCCATTGGTTGAATTCACCCACAACAACCAAGTACATTCCGGAAAAAAAGAAACCCCATTTGAACTTCTCTACAGACACACTCCCAAGACTTTCCCATTGACCATCAACGCTACCAACACCCCAGCAGTCAAAAATAGGATGAAACAATTAACCGAAACAAGGACAAAGGCTCTGGAAGCCCATAACCATGCACAAGCAATCATGATGACTCGCACAGCCCATAGATCCTTACCCCAGATCAATGAAGGGGATAAGGTTTGGTTAGAGAACTGGAACCTACCAATCAACTACCTGTCCAAGAAAATGGCCCAAAAACGAGAAGGACCCTTCATTGTTATCAAGAAAATTTCTCCTGTGGTCTATTAACTCCGACTTCCGAAGACATGGAAGATCCATGACAAATTCCACGCATCCCTCCTCACCCCAGCAACCGAGAACACTGTTTATGGACCACACCACACTACTCCTCCACCGGTCCTAATTTGCCAAGAAGAGGAATATGAAGTCAAATCAATTATCTGACAATATTCGCCCAAACAGAACCCCACTCTATGAGGGAATAGCAAAATACTTGCCATACTCCACTTGTACAGGGTATTGCTTGCTAGTAGCATTACTAGCCACCAACTTTTCCTCTGCCTGGACCACGACGTCAGCAGATTTATCAACAACTTTATTCCTGATAACCTCCCCAGAGAAGTACTTACAGAAATATCCGAACTCCACCAAATCTGGAATTCACAGAGAGCTTGAGGTCCTATGAACACTCGCTCATCACACTGAGGTTGCCCTCTACAGAATCATATGTTTCCCCAAAACCCACCTTGAGGACGTTCCAGACCTCCGCAGCATGGTCAACCAAATCCAACCATACATTCCGTTCCTAGATTCATTCCGAATGATGGTAGCATACCTCCCCATTGCCAAAGCCAACGCCCTCCACCAACTCCTAGCCCTGGGCAACTCACAACCTCTTCCAACCACCACTCTCAGCCTCATCAAAGCAACCAGATGGACCATCGACAAGTGGATGATCACTCTTGAAGCATACAAGGACAACAACGTCATAACCAGAATCACCAATCAGACTCCACTCCCTCTCATAATCGACAGATGAGACTTCCCCAACCACCTCACCACATTGTCCCAAACAGTGCTGGCTTCTCCTTGCCACGTTCTCCCCGTTACAATCCAAGACATTGAGTCCACGTTACGCCCGAATATTACCGCCCTCCAGGCCATGCAGAACTCCAGCAAGAACCCTCCCCATTTACGGTAATGTGCTAGTTAGGTAGTAGAAGTGAAATCAATATAAAATCACTATAAGTCGCAATGGGTCACTAAGTTCACCACTACTAACTGCTAGTGCTCGCGAATGAGTTTCGAAGGGGAGATAATCAAATAGGTAGATAGGGGGGGGTTGGTAGTAGCTAGCGAGATGGCTCACTAACGGGGTGGTCGCTAGACAACGACGGACAAGGTTGTTTAATTAAAATATAGCTTCGAATCCTAAATGACGGCTACGTCACTATAGATACCAAGATAAAGGATTTGCGAGGATAGTTAACAGGCCAGTAGCTAGCTGCACTGTGGTTATACCCTCCTGATCTAGTGAACGTACCGACTTGTACCCTCTTGATACAAGATGCGATGAGAATGCTAGTGATCGTTCGTCGATCAACTTGCTATATCCAATCTATAGGAATTCTTGTTAATCTAATCTCACTTCCTTAATCTGAAATCTTTATTGACCGAAGCTAAATCTTAATTCACACTAGACAAGTCACTTAATAAATCACTTATATATGATCTATCACTAGACGAGCTGGCAAGATTGCTTGCCCAACATGCTCGCTAGCAAGAGGTATTTATACATTGCGAGGCTAACTAGATTACATATGACAAAACAGTAAAATATTGGATTATTGGGCAGTTGGACTTCTGCTAGCTACCCTCTAACCTGGGTTGAGGGTTCACTAGGCCAATCAGAGGCCCTATCTAGTTATCCCTGATGGGTGTCTGTATGGACGGTGCTCTCGCGAGCTATAGTACCTAGCTACATCCGTCGGTAGCTAAGGTCGGTAGCGTATGACATCAGGCCGTCATGTGTGCCTCATTATTATCTTTATTCCAATGTGTGGTCGACCGCTATCGATCAATCGATCACTAGCTGGCGCCTGGCTATTGGTACTTTGGACGGTTTGCAGTGCCTCGCGAGCCCGATTGCTCGCAAGGTCTCTCCTCGCTAGCCGTCCCTTCCGATGCCTGTCTTGGTTCGATTCTGAGGGGTTCACTAGCGTGGCTGTGCACTGACTAATTGATAGGATTGGGCCGTAGCTAGGGCATTATACCGCGGACTGGTCTTGGTGAACTGTAGATTCTAAATGAACTGACGTCGCTAGCCGTTTCAGGTGAATAGGGTCTCGCTCGCTAGACCTCAGGGCCCATTCGCCTTAGTGATCTGTTGATCTACTGATCCAGGGCACTATTGATAGTCGTAGCGAGACACTTTTAACATGCTAACAAGGCTCCGCTCGCTAGATGGACTTGTAGCTAAGGGTATGTTCGTCCTAAGCTAATAGTATTACTCCTCGATACCATACACTTTTCCAGTAAAGGGTACTAATGACCGGTCTCTCTAGCAAGGTTCATAGCTAGGTACTATATCACTCCTAGCGAGGGTTCTTTGAGGTTACTAACGACCTAACTAGTGATATTCCTAGCTCCTGTAATGGATTCACGATTGAAATTGTTTTGGCCATAACAACGGGCCTCCAGCAAACGGTCAGCACCCTCCTCAAACGTGTCCAACGACTCCGACAAGGAGAACAGGCCTCCATCTCCATCGGCCTGCCCTCTGCATGCTCCCGCCCCCAGCACACCAATTCCCTGGCAGCTCCTCTCTCCAAAGTTGGAGACAACGAGCCCTTCTCCAATGTTGGAAGTGGACGATCAGATTAGAAATAATAGTGAGTTGGAACTCGCAGTTTATGAAGGGGATAATGTTATGGTCTCAACGACAAACCCCTTACACTGGTTATACAAATGGCACCTCAAACTTCTTGACATTCCGGACTACAAAGAAGTACTGGGCCAATCTACCTCTCCACATGGAACCCCTCCGCCTCCTTGGTATGAGTCCCAGTATTTCAACCACCACCTTCGCCAGGTATGGGATAATTCACCATTCATCCATATCTATCAGCACAGACTCTACGAGACTACAATCGCTCGGCCCGCACTCACCGGAGCCGACAACTACGGATGGAGGCAGATCATCAGAGATACGTCCTTCACCCACCCGTACCTGATGGGCCGACCCTACGACCTTCGCCGGACCGACTCCCCTGTTGATCTCTCTATCAGCCACTTCTCCATGTCGTCATCACCTTCGGATCAAGAGAACTCCGCTAGTACGGATTCTGTAGATCCATCATCTTCCATTTCGCAACAAGCTTCCATTCCCGGAATGCTATCTTGTTCTGACATCCCTTCCGATCCCGTTAGTAGCATTTCATCTTAATTAGCAATGGACGAAATTATAAAGACAGAAGTATCTTGAATTGTATAAATAATAGGACTATTCTGTAGTTGAAGCTTCAGCTTCAACCTCTTGTTTACCTCCCTCCTTTCTATGCTTGTCCTATATCTCTCTCTCTCGAATACAACTTTATTGTTGCATTCCCTTGAG
>QFDT01001669.1:0-12720 GCA_003315915.1 Macrolepiota dolichaula
ACTCCATCAAATGATTATGCCCTAGTGCCGACATTCCTCAAAGAGGCAATGGAGCTAGCCTTTTCATCAGAAGAGATGAAAAAAACATTCAAGGTCTCCGAGGCAGCAGGTGGGGTGAGTCATCAAGAGAATAAACATATTTTGTGCCAATCGCTGATATGCCGATCGGTAGCCACAATCCATGGACACGGCCCCGGCTCAACTCATTCATGCCGGTCGGCTAATTACTCCACCAGTACCAGTCAGTCTGGTTTACCCGGCTGCTGACACACATCTAATATATATATTTTATTAGGGCCTCACTGAATGGGAGCTTGTTGCCCTTCATGCCGAAATCAAAGCACTTCAACAGCAGGAAGGGCTGAGTTATCAAGATGCCGCCCACCGGTTATATCATTCTGAGACCCAGAGGATTCGGGAGATTGAACGTGCTGCCGATCGGGCATGCAGCATCTGGCAATACGCCGATACCCTCATTGAGGAGGATATTATGAAGAAGATTGAGGCTATTGATCAGGGTAGTACAGCCAATGCAGCAGCCCCAGTCAATGAGGAGGATATTGAGATAGATATTGAGGCAGATTGATGTTTTTTTTTTTCATTTTTAAATATTATTATTGTTTTTGAGGCTTTGTGTGGTGATGGCCAACCTGGTGTGCATGTATATTGGCCATTCATACAACATCGGCCATCCTGTGTGTCCATTCCCACAGGTCATTATTATTCCAAATGTAATTATATGTATATTATATTAATTTTAATCAGTCTCTCACGGTTGGCCCAGACCTGACACCCGCATCACCTGTTGCCGGAGTATATTTCATCTTGTACCGACACTGCCGGCCATTCTTTGAGACTTCTGCATCACCGGTTGCTGGTGTATTTTTTACCTTGTACCGGCACTGTTGGCCATCCCTTTCCGCTCGATTGCCAGTGGGCCCGCTGGCCCCGTGTCAGTCAATACATTGTATGCGCCCGCTGGACCATGCCGGTCAATACATTGTAGGTTGACTACCTGGGTGAGCATCAAAGAAGTGCTGTTGTTGTGTTGAAGGGTGATGTCAGGGTTGGGTTTGGCCCAAGGTCAATTAGAGAAGTGGAAGGCCTTGCTCTTGTTGTGTTTGAGAATGAGGCCCATGGAGGTGAGGAATGATGAGCAGGATGAGTATACCTGTGAGAGTAAAGAAGTGCTAGTAGCAAACTTTTCAGACTGTATAATGATGAGACCGTTGTCCACAAAAGAGAGTATTTTACATCAAGGATCATTGGAGAACCAATACATGAAAGGAGATAGAAAGAGGGAAGTGAGAATAGGTGATAGTGCAGACCCTTGTCCAACACCAACAGAAGCAGGAAATTTGGAAGAAGAATGATTGTTCCAAGAATAGGAAGTGAAGCAATCAGAAAGATAATTAGAGAAAAATTTGACAAGGCAAGATGGGAAACCATGTCAATCAAGGATGCAAGCCAAGAGAGAATAATTAACAGAAGGAAAAAATTGCGCTACATTGAATGCAAGAATACTAGTTTTGAGGCCACATTTCCAGCCTTGGTGTACTTTGTGGGTTAAGTAGACTCCTGTGTCTTCAGTAGAGCGTTGTATCAGGCCTCCAAATTGAAGGGGGTGGATGAGATTGAGGTGCAACACATCAAACTGTAAGTGTGTGGAGATGACTTTTTCAATGAGTTTACCAATGGTGTTAAGGAGGACAATAGGCCTAAACATCTTTGGAGTAGTGTAATGGGGTTTGTTTGGTTTGGGAATAATGATGGAAGTTGAGTCTTTGAAGTACTCAGGCCATGTGGAGGTGGTGACACAGCTGTCCACAAGCACTCGGATTGTTTTGAGTGCCTGGTTGGAGGAGAGTATCAACTTGAGGTGACACCAAGTTAGGTGGTCAGGGCTGGGTGCTGATGTGTTGGAACAAGGTAGTAGAGCGTCTTCAACTTCCTTGACTGATACAGGAGCCCACACTCTGGTGGGTTGGAGGGGAAGGGAATCTGCTGTGCTAAGGTTAACACTATGGTTAGCTGCTGAATTGTACATGCCATTGAGGCCGGCCCATAACTGGTCAAGGTTGTCACATGGTTTGTCTTTGTAGAGAATAGATTGAACTGGGGGGAGGTTACAGTCCTTGACCCAACCTATCAGATCCCACAGCCGTCACTTGTCAACAGAGATCTCCTGGATCTTGTCATCAAAAAACTCCCTCTTCGCCTTCCTGCACACTCTCCTAAACACCATCCACCTCATCTTCCCCTTCCTCTCCTTGAACCTATCAAGCGCCTCTTTGCACTCCCCATTCCACCATGGCTTGGACCACACCATGATGCAGATTTCCTTGGCATGTTTGTTCCATGCTTTGTCAACACAAGTTTTGAGTTCTTGGGTATATTTTGTGACATCCGTAGATGAAGTGAAGGTGGGTGTGGGTTGATTGAGGAAGTTGGAGACATCCTCAATGAACTTGCGTTCTTCCTTGGAATCTTTGGCAATACCTAAGTGTTTAATGGTGGGCATGACCGGTTTAATTTGGATGTTGATATGTAATGGTGCGTGGTTGGAGGTGAGCCGTAACTCATTTGCTATGGTATGGGTAACTGTGTTGTCATTATGGAACTGGGCAAAAATGAGGTCAATGACTGTGGATTTTTTCCTGGTGTTGAATGGAAAATGAGTTGGGCCAGGGTTAACAGGAGGAGACCTGTGGAGAGATAGGGAAGCCATGGCATCAGTTAGATTGTCTGCTTTGGCTACATTGTGGGTTTGATTGGGGTCCCATGAAGGGGATCACAAATTGAAGTCGCCTCCAGTGACTATTATATTGAGTTTTGATAAATGCTCAAGATGGACGTTAAAGAAAGTCTGTGAGATGCCTTCAGTGTCAAAATAGCAGTTAAGCGTGTAAATGCACAAAGGAGTAGAGAAAGAAATCAGTTGAAAATTGGTGGAAGAAAAAATATCAGTATGAATTCAAGGGAGAAGTGACAAAATAGAGTTCCTGACATACGTCAAGGTTCTTGGGTTGGGAATATTCAAATGGATAGCAGTCCTATCACAAATCCCTATGCTTACCTAAGCTGGGTATGGAGACAAGGGGACAGTAGTCTTAGATAAGCAGCAAGCAAGAGTGAAGAGATCAAAAGATCAGATAAGAGGTAAGGATAAGACAGGCTGAGCTGTAGACAAGTTATTAAGTCTGGGTCCTACAGATGCCAGACAGCCTAGTTTATATACACAGAGGGCTAGGACCTGGCACACTACCAGATGACCCCAGGAACTCTAGTCCTTACTAATTACATGGAGAAACTAATATCTCCTAGCCAATGGCATAAAACCCTTACTGATTGTTAACAATGACACCATATGACAACATAGATAAAGATCTTATCTTGCTGATCATTCCAGAACCCTCTAGAACAATGAGGAGTGATAAACTACAGATGGCACAGATAATCAACACATGATATAGATAATAATGATTGGTGCGTAGCTCCTGAACGGATGCACGCCCCGTGACGTCCCGGGTATCGTCAGAATGCGACGGACAAGGGCTTTCCAACGGTACTAAGTACGAGGTAAACGGCCCAGTAACGTAAACAATGTATTCTGCCAAATCTGTGACATTACCCTCTCTTTTGGTTCAAGCTCCGTTGAGAAGTGATCCTAATGTCTAGTTTGAAGATTCCAGTATTCCTGTATCTTCTCTTTTGCATTCTGAAGGTTAGACTCTGGTTCCCATGTATCATCTCCAGCATTAAAACCTTTCCATCTAACCAGGAACTCCTTCTTTTTCCTGTGAACACGATGTTGGAGAATCCTTTTGACTTCCCACTCATTATGTCCACCAATTTGGATTGGAGGAGGGGTTGATGGTTTTTGTCCTGTAATGGTTGATTCCGAATAGGTGACCAATTTGCTAGCATAAAAGACTGGATGTATAGAACAGTAACAAGCTGGCATTCTCAGATGGAAGGTGACTGGGGACAACTTTTCAATGATTTTGAATGGTCCTTCATATTGTGGTCTGAGTGCTCGTTCTGTTGTCTGATAGTCCTTGAGGCTGAGTAGTACTTTGTCTCCAACTTTAAAAGGGACTTTCTGGACACCTTGGTCGTAGTACCACTTCATCCTTTCTGCTGCAAGTACTAGAGCAGCTTTTGCCTGCTCTTGTGCTTCTTGTTGTTTGTGAGCTATGTCATTCAGGTCAACATCAGTAGTTGCCTGGACAATAGGTCCTGCTCGTGGGTGCCAACTGTACTCAAGGAAAAAGGGTGATTCCTTGGTACCTTCATGTGCTTGGTTGTTGTATGCAAACTCTGCTGTTGATAGCAGGTCTGACCAGTTGGTTAAGTTATAATCAACATAACAATGCAAGTATTGCTCCAGTGTCTGGTTAACATGCTCAGTCTGTCCATCAGTTTGAGGATGATATGCTGTGGACATAGTTGACTTAATACCCAATAAACAGCACCACTCTTGGAAAAGTTCAGCTGAGTACTGAACTCCTCTATCAGAGATAATTTGCAATGGCAGTCCATGTAAAGGATAAATCCTGTCATAGAGTAGTTGTGCCATGTCTTTTGAGGTAAACTGGTTGGTAATAGGGTAAAAATGAGCTCGTTTAGTTAACCTATCAACTACAACACAAATTGCATTGTAGCCATTAGACTCTGGTAACTGAGTTATGAGGTTGGTAGAGATAATCTCACAAGGTCCATTAGGCACCTTGTTTGGAATGAGCAGTCCAAAGGGCTGCTGTGGGCAATTTTTCATCCGCTGACACATATCACAGCCTTTGACATAGTTCTTGACAAAGATAGACATACTAGGCCACCAATAGTTTCTGGAAACCAACTTTTAGGTTTTCCTGGATGTCCTGCTGATAGAAGGTCATGATGTGCTTGGACAATTTTGCGTCTCAAATGTTCATCTGCACTCTTAGAGATGTAGATTTTCCCTTTGTAGAGTAATAACCCATTCTCATAGTTCCAGTCCTGTAGTGACTTTCCAAATTCACAAGGACCTGACTGTAGAAGGGACTTGTAGTTTTTGGTGACACTGTCGGAAAGTAATGCTTGCTTGACCTCTCTTAGGATTTCGTCATTGTTTATGAGTGATTCATAAATAGCTTCAATAGCATGAATAGCAAAAAATTCAGGCTTTAAGAGGATTTGGTTCTCATTATCGAAGTTTACCCCCTCTTCATGATCTGATCTCCTGGACAGAGGATTTTCAGCTTGCATAGTCTTCCCTGGTTTGTGGTGTAGGGAATAGTGAAAACGTGTGAGGTATAGTGCCCACCAAGCTTGTCTTCTTGTTAGTTTTTGTGCTGATTTGAAGTACGTGAGGTTTTGATGATCTGACCAGATCTCAAACTTTTCTGGATGTCCCTCTAGATGATGTCTGTATTCCTCTAAGGCCCTGATAATAGCAAGTAGCTCTTTGTCATAGATCTCATAGTTACATTCATGAATATCTAATGACTTGGAGAAGTAGGCTACAGGATGCCATAGTTTGTCTTTAGGGTCCAATTGGGACAGTACTGCACCAGTTGCAAAGTTGCTAGCATCTGTTGACAGTCTGAAAGGGTTTTCATCATCTGGGATACGTAAAATGGGAGCTGTTGTGAAGGCCTTTTTCAGCACCTCAAAAGCAGTCTGTTGCTCTTCCTCCTACACCCATGTTTGGTCTTTCTTGGTCAAATTTGTGAGTGGCTTGACAATTTTGGAAAAGTCTTTGATAAACCTGCGGTAGTAATTTGCAAATCCAATGAATGCCTGAACATGTTTGACCTTTGCAGGTACTGGCCACTCAAGAACTCCTTTAACCTTTTCTTCATCCATTTCAACCTGGTTATGAGAAATGACCATGCCAAGATATTTCATACTTGTTTGCTCAAAGGAACACTTCTCTGCCTTGGCAAATAAATTATTGTCTTGAAGCCTTTTCAGCACTTCTTTGACAATCTTCCTGTGTTCCTTCTGGTCATTCCCAAATATTAGGATATCATCCAAATACACCATGACCTGTCCTCTATAAATTAGATCACCCAGTATGTCATTCATTATGCTCTGGAATGTAGCTGGTGCGTTGGAGAATCCAAAGTACATAATCTTTGCCTCAAACAATCCACGTCTTGTGATAAAAGCTGTCTTCCACTCATCTCCCTCTTTGATATGGACATTGTTATATCCCTACCTGAGGTCAATCTTAGTGAAGATTAATGCTCAACTGAGTGACTCAATCAAGTCAGAGATTCTCAGAATAGGATAGCAATTCTTGACAGTGATATTGTTAAGGGTTTGGTAATCCATAACTGGTTGCAGGCTGCCATCTTTCTTTTTGACAAAGAAAAATGGTGCAGCAATAGGACTTGTAGAAGGCTGTATATAACCTTTGTGAAGTTCTTCATCAATCCATTTGTCAAAAGAGTTTCTCTCCTTTGGTGAAAGTGGATAGACCTTAGCTGGCTTGGGAAGCATTGCACCTTCCTCAAACTCAATTCCATGATCATACTCCTTTCTGGTTGGCATACGCTCTGATTTGACCTTTGAAAACACATCACCAAAGTCATGTAACCATCCTGGTACATGTTCTTTCCAGTTTTGTGTATCCTCGTCATCGAGCTCCTCATCTATGTCTTTGTCAAACATAGATGCTATCACCATAGCTTGTTGGCGATCATGAGGGTTGCTTGTGTCAACCCAATTGATGTGTGGATTATCCATGTCTTCATCTCCTAAGTCATCCAATGAAGTATCCCATGGATTATCTGAATCGAGTTGAAGCTTGTTGGCACCAGCTTCTATATCTTGTGTTTTATGGGCTTTATTGGTACATGTATCCGGTAATGTGCTAGTTAGGTAGTAGTAGTGAATTCAATACAAAAAATCACTATAAGTTGCAACAGATCACTAAGTTCACCACTACTAACTGCTAGTGCTTGTGAACGAGTTTCGAAGGGGAGATAATCAAATAGGTAGATAGGGGTGGAGGGTGGTAGTAGCTAGTGAGATGTCTCACTAGTGGTTTTGGTAGCTAGTGAGTGGGGGCTCACTAACAGGGTAGTCGCTAGATGACGACAGACAAGGTTGTTTAATAGAAATGTAACTTCAAATCCTAAATGATGGCTATGTCACTACAGATACCAAGATAAAGGATTTGTGAAGATAGTTAACAGGCCAGTAGCTAGCTGCACTGTGGTTATACCCTCCCAATCTAGTGAACGCACTGACTTGTACCCTCTTGATACAAGATGCAATAAGAGCACTAGTGATTGTTCATTGATCAACTCGCTATATCCAATCTATAGGAATTCTTATTAATCTAATCTCACTTCCTTAATCTGAGGTCTCTATTGACTGAAGCTAAATCTTAATTCACACTAGACAGGTCACTTAATAAATCACTTATATATGATCTATCACTAGATGAGCTGGCAAGATTGCTTGACCAACACACTCACTAGCGAGGGGTATTTATACATCGCAAGACTAACTAGATTACAAATAAAGAAATAGTAAAACATTGGATTGTCGGACTGTTGGACTTTTGCTAGCTATCCTATACCCTGGGTTGAGGGTTTGCTAGACCAATTGGGAGTTTATCTAGTTATCCCTGATGTGTGTCCGTGTGGACAGTGCTCTTGCGAGCTATGGTACCTAGCTACATCTGTTGGTAGCTAGGGTCGGTAGCATATGACGTCAGGCTGCCATGCCTACCTAATTATTATCTTTATTCCAAGGTGCGGCCAGCAGCTATTGAGTGATTGATAACTAGCTGGCACCTTGCTATTGGCACTCGGGATGGCTTTGCAGTGCCTCACGAGCCCGATTGCTTGCAAGGTATCTCCTTGCTAGCTGGCCCTCCCAACGTGTGTCTTGGTTCAATTCTGGAGTGCTAACTAGTGTGGCTGTGCGCTGACTAATTGCTAAGTTTGAGCTGTAGCTAGAGTACTATATTGCAAACCAGTCTTGAAGAGTTGTCTTGTTCTAAATAGGCTGACATTGCTAACCATTTTGGGTGCATAGGGTCGCATTGCTAGACCTCAGGGCCCATTTGCCTTAGTGATCCGTTGATCTACTGATCCGGGGCGCTATAGATAGTCGTAGTGAGACACTTGAACGTGCTAGCAAGGCTCTGCTTGCTAGATAGACTTGTAGCTAAGGGTATGTTCGTCCAAAGCTAATAGTATTGCTCCTCAATACTGTATGCTTTTCCGGTAAAGGGTACTAATGACTGGTCTTTCTAGTGAGGTTCATAGCTAGGTACTATATCACTCCTAGTGAGGGTCCCCTGATGTTACTAATGTCCTAACTAGTGATATTCCTAGTTCCTGTAATGGATTCACAATCAAAATTGTTTCAGCCATAACATCGGGCACCTGGTAAACTCCCATTTCCCTTTGTGCCAATCAATAGCAGGATTGTGCTTATGCAAGTATGAGTATCCAATTATCATATCTTTGCTCCCAAGTTGAGTAACAAAAAGACAGTGTGTGGACTTGTGAGCACCAATCTCAACATAGGCATGGACATATTTGTTGATTTGTCCAGCTTGATTTGGAGTTCCATCCACATTGATAACTCTATACAGAGATGCCAATTTATTAGTAGCCAGGTTCTTTTGTTTGACAAACTCTCTGTCAATGAAGTTTGCTGTGGCTCCCAAATCAACTAAAGCCTTGGTCTGCACTTCTGTGCCATATACCCATAGTGTAACTGGAATTTTGAAAGAAGAATTCTTGTTGCACGATGTATTAATTACACAAGATTCTAGTACTACTTCAGAACTATCTGGGCCAACATTGGGTACACTACTCCCTGACTGTAGATTGCAGACATTATCCTCTACAGTCCCTTGGGAAAATCCATCTGAGCCCTTTCTTTAAGCTTTTTGGAGCCCGTTGGCTTCCTGGGTTCCTTCTGCACATCATTGATCTGTGGTATTGTGACAAGAAGAAAGTGTGGAGATTATGCCAAGCATTGTACAGCCTTAAGCAAGCTGGCTTGTCCTGGTGGCACAAAGTATCTGTGTCTATGACCAAACTGGGATTTAAGCAATGCAAATCCAACACCAACATGTATATTTACCATGACAGTAAGACTGGCAAACTTGTCATTGCTATAGTCTACATTGACAATGTGCTATTTATGGGAAATGATCCTGCCCTTCTGAAAAAGAAGAAAGAGGAATTCAAGAAGCAATGAGATTGCAGGGACACATCTGGCAATGAGTTCCTTGGCATGTGCATCCATTGTGGTTGAAAGAACCAGTGTTATGGTTCAGTGGGCTCCTAGACCTAAGTTAGGAGGCGCCTAGCTAATTAAGGATCGAAATCCTTAACCAGCCTGCTAATAGGTGAATTGGCAAAGTTACAATACTAAAGTATAGTAAGCAACTGATAACGTTGAATTGTTGCGGTTATGAGTCCTTAACTTTAGAGGATTAGAAGTTAAGATCAACCAATCTTGAATTAGACGGGTAACAGTTAAGTTACAACAGAAGAGAATAAAAAACTTGGAGTTTTTGATCCTATAATCTATGCCTATTTATGCAAGTCCAGAGGCTGTCTGTGTACTACTGTATATATGAGTCATAAGTGTCTGTCCGAGTCACCAATCAAGGAAGAGAAACTACTAGTACACTACAGAGCATCCAACAAGTCAGTCTGTATCTAAATCATAGTCCATGATCTACTATAACATTCTATCTACTCTGAGTCATTGTTACCTGAGATAGTAGAACGTTTGGACAAGGTGGGGAAGCCCATGGAGGACTCCTGAGGTGTAGGCGCTGCGGATGAGGACAAGGAGGCTGAGGAGGATGAGGATGAGGATGAGAGATTGTAGGGAATGATCTCTGAGGACATCTCCTGGTAATAGGAGGCAATAGCACAGAGTGGTACATCTTCTGAGGAGTCAGAAGAAGCATTGGACAAGTCATTGAACAGCCAAGGCTGAAACGGGTAATGGTGCCCATATTCTCCTGTCTCAATGGGCACAGCAAGAACTCTAGGAAGTTCCTGCTTGTCATGGAACATGTAGAGATGTTGCCAGGTTGTACAATTATCCGTGACTGGATAGGGGCGCCATCTATTCTCAATGGCTGCCATCCAGCACATTGGGTATGTGCTAAGGACTTCATCGTCTCTGATTATGTGGCGGTAAGGAGCTGCATGCATAGCTTGTGTTAGGATTTCGCCAGAGCTCTTGTCCAGCAGTGCACGTTAATCCCGTACTGGACGTTACGAGGCTAGCTAGATCTCCCAACGGATCCAGCGCTTCTGGTCCTCTTCACTAGGACCTTGCTGTGGTCGGATAGGACAGCAGATAAGATATGGCAAGAGCGACAAGTCCACCAGACTTGAAGTCACAGCCGAGACGATGTCAAGTACCTTAGACAAAGTCGAGAGAGAAAGGGAGAACACCAGGTAGTTCTTGCCTTGTTAGGGCTCAAAGAACTCAACACTAGGAGCGAGAGAAGAACGCTGTCTAGTAGCAACAACGCTAAGATTCGAATTGGGAATTCTCCTACTTACAGGCTTGCTATTTATCGTGTATTGTACAAGCTATGGAAGAGGTGGCAGTTCGTCAAAAGGAGAACGGGAAACGGAAGTCCGTATCTAAACATAGGGTAGGGAAAAGCAGGAGTCCGTGCTCCAAAGAGTCCAAGATCTCTAAGTTTAGCTGTTCTCCTATACCGGAGCTATTCGTCCGTTTATTCTAAGTTAAGCTCTTCTTCTTCATGAAGCTCCCAGTCTTCCCATTGTGCGTCGACTACCATCATGTCTGTGAGGACGTCGAAAGAATCAAAAATAGTGTTCATAACAGCTTGTTGTAGAACTGCATTAAGCTCATCGCAATTGTAGATAGGGGGGAGAGGTGTGAGCCTATAGTCAAAGATATGCCCAGAGATGACTCTGAGAAGGTTCTGTCCCTCAGGAACTAAGACGTGAGTCCCTGGGTCCATAACAACCAGAAGATTTATCTAGATCAGTGAGACTATTTACAGAAAGTCTTGGAGAAGTTTGAGATAACAGCGTCTAAACCTGCTTCTACTCCACTTCCTGATGGCTACCAAGCCCTTGCCAATCCAGACCCGGTTAATCCAACAATCCAACTCTGCTTCCAACAGGTGATTGGCTCCCTCATGTATATCATGATTGGAACATGACCCAACATCAGTTACATTATAACACAACTTTTGCATCATGCCCACAACCCAACTCAGGAACACCTGAATTGAGCTTACCAAGTTTTTTGGTACCTGAATGTGACCCAACTCTATTGGATCATGCTAGATGGAGGAAAGGGTGAAGGAATCATATCCTTCAGTGACTCTGATTGGGCAGCTGACCCAAACACCAGACAGTCATCTACCAGGTATTTTGTCTTGATTGCTTCTTCAGTGGTTACGTGGACTACTTGTGCACAGAAAACAGTTGCATTGTCCTCAACAGAGGCCAAGTATATGGCACTTTCTGATGCAAGCCACCAAGTAGTATGGATCAAGCAACTAATGGAGGAGCTTGGATTCATCCTGCCTTCCCTTCCACTGTGTGGTGACAAAATGGGGTCACTATTCCTTGCACAGAACAAATCTGTGGAAAAGTGGTCAAAACACATTGACATTCACTACCACTATATCAGGGAGGTAGTTATGGACAGAAAGGTCACCTTGGAGAAAATCCTTGGTATGCAAAATCCTGCAGACCTTCTTACCAAAAATCTCAGCATGGTCAAATTCAAATATTTCTGTGACAACTTCTATGGGCTTGAATTTGTTGAGACCAAACAGTGCTGAAGGAGCGCTATACAAATACCTAAACGCTCAGTCCACACAGCTATTTGCAGATGCGACTTTGAGCATAGGGGAGTGTTGACAAAGCAGCATTAGCGCTAGTCATGCTCTCATCACATGTCACATCACATGACAGATTAAGTGCCATCACAGGCGCTTGGACCGGATCATTGCTCTTGCCATACATTGACAATAGAAGCATTGATTACACAAGGCTGTGCAGAATGAATACCTGCACGCTTCCATTATGCTATCTATATTTAGACCTATAGAATAGCTGACAGTTCTCCAATTGCATTCATCTGCATCCGTCAATGTGCTTGTCAGCATAGTATGTAGTTATCACAAATCCTGATGCTTACCTAAGCTCAAGATAGAGGCAGGGGAACAGCAGTCTTAGATAAGCAAGTGAGAGATCAGATCAGATCAAGAGATCAGATAGAAGATAGGATAAGACAGGCTAGGCTGTAGACAGGTTGTTAAGGTCTGGGTCCTACAGACACCAGACAGCCTAGTTTATATACACAGAGGGCTAGGACCTGGGACACTACCAGATAACCCCAGGGACTCTAGTCCTTACTAATTACATGGAGAAACTAATATCTCCTAGCCAATGGCATAAAACCCTTACTGATTGTTAACAATGACACCATATGACAACATAGATAAAGATCTTATCTTACTGATTGTTCCAGAACCCTTTAGAACAATGAGGAGTGATAAACTACAGATGGCACAGATAATCAACACATGATATAGATAATAATGATTGGTGCGTAGCTCCTGAACGGATGCACGCCCCGCGACGTCCCGGGTATCGTCAGAATGCGACGGACAAGGGCTTTCCAACGGTACTAAGTACGAGGTAAACAGCCCAGTGTTCGGCGAGATATAGCGTGACTAATCTAAGGTCC
>QFDT01001673.1:0-31164 GCA_003315915.1 Macrolepiota dolichaula
TCCGTGGCCTACTGCGGGCGCTGCTGGTGCTATTTCTTGGTCAGACATTTCTTCGCTGTCTGTGTCTTTGCTTTCTGCGTCGTTGCTTTCTGTGTCTGGTGGTTCGTCGGCGTTATCGTTGCCCTGTAATTCTTCGTCTGAGAATTCTTCCTCGGTGGTTTCCTCTTCCGATGAGGTCTCTTCTTCAGAGGTGGTCTCCTCTGCTAATGCTGGTGTCGGTTCTCTGGTCCTGTCTCTAGAAGCAGGTCCACTAAGGCTCATACACAATGGCCTTCTTCTGCAAGGTGAGTTGTAGATGCTTTACCAAATGTTACGACCTTCCTAAGTGATCAACTCAGGTTGCAACAAGTGATGAAGACTTGAGGTCGATGAGAGAGTAGAGAAGGGGAATCAACGAGTTGGTAAAGCGTAAGGAATACAGCAGAGTATCTAGGTGTATATATACTACTGGGTATTCCTACTGGAGAGTCTATAATGGCGGCTGAGTAAGTATGACATAGTGGCAGAGTAAACAATGTAGAGATCGCAGGCAGAGAAGTAGCGGGTCCATGACAAGCGGGGCGCTGATAAGAATGGATGGATATTATAGTACACGATAGCCCCAAGGGAATATAACAGGTTTCTTTGGAAGATTCCACATATTCGAAAGTTCTGGATTGATGAAATTTCTGCCTGCTCCTGAATCAAGGATAGCAAGAATTTTGGTTTCTTGTCCATTAGGGAGGTATACTGTTGAGGGAAGATAAAGAATTTTGTTCTTCATAATGGCTTGAATAGTATTAATTGATTTGGTTCCTAAAGTAAGATTGTTAGAAGATAAAATTGTCCGATACTTATTTCTTTCTGTAGTCTTGAAAGGACTGGTTGTCTTGAAATTCTTCTTCTTCATCTGATTCTTCTACATTGTTGATTCATCGTTTCTTAAAAGACTTCTTCTTCGTCTTGTTGAAACAGTTCTTCTGTTTGATTTCGGGGCAATTTCTGACCATGTGCTTTCCTGCACAATTGAAGCACAACCTGAGTTTTCTGTGTCGTTGTTATGGTCTCAACAACAAACCCCCTGCATTGGTTATACAAGTGACGCCTTGAACTCCTTGACATTCCAGACTATGAAGAAGTACCGGGCCAATCTACCTCTCCACACGGAACCCCTCCACCTCCTTGGTACGAGTCCCAGTACCTCAACCACCACCTTTGCCAAGTATGGGATAATTCACCCTTTATCCATATCTATTGGCACGGACTCTACGAGACTACAATCGCTCAGCCCACACTCACTGGAGCCAACAACTACGGATGGAAGCAGATCGTCGGAGATACATCCTTCACCCACCTGTACCTGATGGGCCAACCCTACAACCTCCGCCAGACTGACTCCCCTGTCAATCTCTCTATCAGCCACTTCTCCACATTGTCATTGCCTTCGGATCAAGAGAATTCCAATAGCATGGATTCTGTAGATCCGTCGTCTTCCATTTCACAACGTGCTTCCATTCCCGGGACGCCATCTCATTCCAACGTCCCTTCTGATCCCATCAGTAGTGTTTCATCTTAATTAGCATGGACAAAATAGTAAAGACAGAAGTGTTATGGTTCACCTAGAGGGCACCACAAGGATGGCCGCTAGGCTAGTCAACACTGAAGGATCACTTCAACGATCACCTTTGGCTGACAACACTTGGTTGTCCTGGAGTACTGAACAGAGACTAATATCTCCTGCTGTTGACAGACAGGAGAACGCTAAGTTCACTCAAGGGAATGCAACAATAAAGTTGTATTTGAGAGAGAGAGAGTTAGGACAAGTGTAGAAAGGAGGGAAGTAAACAAGAAGGTTGAAGCTGAAGCTTCAACTACAGAATAGTCCGTTATTTATACATTTTGAGATACTTCTGCTTTTACTATTTTGTCCATTGCTCACTAAGATGAAATGCTACTGATGGGATCGGAAGGGACATCGGAACGAGATGGCGTTCCGGAAATGGAAGCTTGTTGTGAAATGGAAGATGACGGATCTACGGAATCCGTACTATCGGAGTTCTCTTGATCCGTACTATCGGAGTTCTCTTGATCCGTACTATCGGAGTTCTCTTGATCCGAAGGCAATGACGTTGTGGAGAAGTGGCTGATAGAGAGATCAACAGGGGAGTTGGTCCAGCGAAGGTCATAGGGTCGGCCTATCAGGTATGGGTGGGTGAAGGACATATCTCTGATGATCTGCCTCCATCCATAGTTGTTGGCTCCAGTGAGTGTGGGCCGAGCGATTGTAGTCTCGTAGAGTCCGTGCCAATAGATATGGATAAAGGGTGAATTATCCCATACTTGGTGAAGGTGGTGGTTGAGGTACTGGGACTCGTACCAAGGAGGCGGAGGGGTTCCGTGTGGAGAGGTAGATTGGCCCGGTACTTCTTCATAGTCTGGAATGTCAAGGAGTTCAAGGCGCCACTTGTATAACCAATGCAGGGGATTTGTCGTCGAGACCATAACAGGAAATCATAAAGGATTTTGCCTAAAGAGGCTAGCATCTGCATCTAGACCTCAGAATCTGCCCAAATTGGACAATGTACTATATATGGACAAGGATAAGGACACTTTTCACTCTTGCTCTTGCTCCTCTTCCCAAGAATCAGTTAACCAAATGTCTCTTAACCAACAGAACAATATTATTTTCTTGTGAACCACTGTCCACCTACCCAATTCAAAAACCGCAGAACATCTCGCTCTACTCAATTCCGGAGCCGCAGGAATCTATATTGATCACTCTCTTGTCACCCAATGGAATCTCCCCACTACGCCCCTGGATCATCCAATCACAATCATTAATGCCAACGGATCAACCAATGATCAAGGGAAGGCCACACATCCTGCAACCCTTAACGTAACCGTTGATGGAAAGCGCATGCTCCTCAAACCAAAAATAATTGGTTTAGGAGGACCCTGGATTATTTTAGGAATGCCCTGGTTAGCCCACTTCAATCCAGATGTTGATTGGCAAAAATGCACAATGAAATGGAGAAACCCCATTCAAGACAACAGCAGGATCCGCTCCCTTGTCTACTCCATGACGGAACAACCCACCTCTGTCAAGCAAGTCTCCAGAGTACTTGAACTTGAACCCACCTTGTTTGAAGAAATAAATTCAAGGCTAACACATCACAGGCTATTGCCCAAGAATATGGAGAGAAGAAAGAAAACAACCCTCACAAGGTTGTTCCTCCAAAATTCCACCAGTTCCTCAATATATTTGACGAACAACAAGCAACACAATTTCCACCCAGCCAACCCTGGGATCACAAGATAGAACTTACGCCCTGTTATGAACACTATTTTTGATTCCTTCAATGTTCTCACAGACATGATGGTAGTCGACGCACAATGGGAAGACTGGGAGTTTCATGAAGGAGAAGAACTTAACTTGGAGTAAACACCGATGTAGGAGAATAGCTAAATTTAGAGACCTTGGACTCTTTGGAGCACGGACTCCCGCTTTTCATTTCTCTTCTCTTCTTCTGTTTTGTACTATATTTAACTACGGACCTCCGTTGTTCCCCACCCTATGTTTAGATACGGACTTCCATTTCCCCTTGCCTTCTGGCAAACTATCACCTCTCAATAGCTTGTACAATACACAATAAATAGTAAGCTTGTAAGTAGGTAGTTTCCCAATTCGAATCTTAGCGTTGTTGCTACTAGACAGTGTTCTCCTTTCGCTCCTAGTGTTGAGTTCTTCGAGCCTTAACAAGGCAAGAACTACCTGGTGTTCTCCCTCTCTCTCTCTTGACGTTGTCCAAGGTACTTGACATTGTCTCGGCTGTGACTTCAAGTCTGGTAGACTTGTTGTTCTTGCCACTCCTTATCTGCCGTCCTATCCGACCACAGCAAGGTCCTTGTTAGGATTTCGCCAGAGCTCTTGTCCAGCAGTGCACATTAATCCCGTACTGGATGTTACGAGGCTGGCTAGATCTCCCAACGGATCCAACGCTTCTGGTCCTCTTCACTAGGACCTTGCTGTGGTCGGATAAGACAGCAAAAGGGGCAAGAACGACAAGTCTACCAGACTTGAAGTCACAGCCGAGACGATGTCAAGTACCTTAGACAATTGTTGAGAGAAGGAGGGAGAACACCAGGTAGTTCTTGCCTTGTTAGGGCTCGAAGAACTCAACACTAGGTACGAGGGTAGAACGCTGTCTAGTAGCAACAACGCTAAGATTCGAATTGAGAGACTACCTACTTACAAGCTTGCTATTTATCGTGTATTGTACAAGCTATTGAAAGATGGTAGTTCGTCTAGAAGAAGGAGAAGTGGAGGTCCGTATCTAAACATAGAAAGGGGGCGATGGAGGTCCGTAGTTAAGTATAGTACAGGAATGAAAGAAGGGAAGGAAAGGAAAAGCGGGAGTCCGTGCTCCAAGGAGTCCGAAGTCTCTAAACTTAGCTATTCTCCTACACCGAAGTTGTTCATCTGTTTATTCCAAATTAAGCTCTTCTTCATCGTGAAACTCCCAGTCTTCCCATTGTGCGTCAACTACCATCATGTCTGTGAGGACGTCGAAGGAATTGAAAATAATATTCATAACAGTCCTAGTGAAGAGGACCAGAAGCGTTGGATCCATTGGGAGATCTAGCTAGCCTCATAACGTCCAGTACGGATTAACGTGCACTGCTGGACAAGAGCTCTGGCGAAATCCTAACATGCCCAATGCCGAGATCCACTGATTCAAACCTTACAAACTGTCCGCCCAAGAAGACATAGAACTTGACAAGTTTATCAAAGAGAACCTCACCAAAGGCTATATCCAACCATCAAAATCTCCGATGGCCGCCCCCTTCTTCTTTGTTGGAAAGAAGGATGGAAAACTACGCCCGTGCCAAGACTATTGTCATCTCAACAAGTACACCATCAAGAATGCATATCATCATCAACTCCTTATTGGACAAGATCAAAGGCTCTAATTGGTTCACTAAATTAGATGTCCGCGCCGGATACAATGACATCTGAATCAAGAAAGGAGACGAATGGAAAGCCACCTTCAAGACCCCTAAAGGACTATTCAAACCCACAGTCATGTTCTTTGGAATGTGCAACTCCCCCGCCACCTTCCAGGCAATGATGGATCACATATTCCGAGATCTTATCGATCAAGGAAAAGTCATTGTCTACATGGACAACATCCTCATCCATGCAGCCACAAAAGAACAACTTGACAAGATCACCAAAGAAGTCCTGAAAATCCTCAAGGAGAATGATCTCTATTTGAAGGCCGAGAAATGCGAATTCGAGAAGCAACGCCTCGAATACCTTGGTGCTATTATCACCCCAACCTCAATTGAGATGGACCATGCCAAACTTGATGGAATCAGAAATTGGCCTGTTGTTATGGTTCAGTGGGCTCCTAGACCTAAGTTAGGAGGCGCCTAGCTAATTAAGGATCAAGATCCTTAATTAGCCTGCTAATAGGTGAATTGGCGAAGTGACAATACCAAAGTATAGCCAGCAACCGATAGCGTTAAAGCGTCACAGCTATGGGTCCGTTAACTTCAGAGGATTAGAAGTTAAGGTCGACCAATCTTGGATTAGACAGGTAACAGTTAAGTTACAACAGAAGAGAATCAAAAACACAAGAGATTGTATGGGCCAATCTCCAAGGACATCTCCTGATAGTAGGAGGCAATAGCATGGAGTGGTACATCTTCTGAAGAGTCAGAAGAAGCATCAGACACATTGTCAAACAGCCAAGGCTGCAACGGATAGTGATGCCCATATTCTCCTGACTCGATGAGCACAGCAAGAACTCCAGGAAGTTCCTGCTCATTATAGAACATGAAAGGATGTTGCCAGGTTGTACAATTATCCATGACCGGATAGGGGTGCCATCCATTCTCAATAGCTGCCATCCAGCACATTGGGTACGTGCTAAGGACTTTGCTGTCTCCGATTATGTGGTGGTAGGGAGCCGCATGCATAGCTCGTTGTAGAACTGCATTAAGCTTATCACAATTGTAGACAGGAGGGAGAGGCGTGAGCCTGTAATCAGAGGTGTGCCCAGAGATGACTCTGAGAAGGTTCTGGCCCTCAGGAACTAGGACATGAGTCCCTGGGTCCATAACACCCGTTCTGACCACAACTTGTGATGTTCGGAAGTTTATTGGCTTTTGCAACTTCTACCGACGCTTCATCAAGAACTATGCCAAGCATGCAGCCCCCCTTAATGCCTTAATGTCTAAAAACATCAAGTTCCACTGGGAAGCCAAGCATCAGCACACCTTTGAAGACCTCAAGCGTTGCTTTATGGAAAAACCTATCCTCGCTATCCCCACCCCGGACCGACCTTTTGAAATCAAAACCAATGCATCCCTATTTGCCTCAGGAGCAGTCCTCTCTCAAAGAGACAAAGATGGTGTCAAACACTCAATTGCATTCTATTCAAAACCATTCTCTAAAACCAAACGCAACTATCATTGCTCTGAACAAGAATGGCTAGCAATTATCCATGCTCTCAAGGAATGGAGACACCACCTTGAAGGAGCCAGGCACAAATTCATTGTATGGTCCAACCACGAGAACCTTTCAAGATTTAGGGAACCCCAGACCCTGAACCGTTGTCAAGCAAGATGGACCGCTTACATGGAACATTTCAAGCCAAATCTCAAGATCAAACACATCCCTGGAAAGAAGAATGGCCCCGCTGATGGATTATCCCGACGACTGGATCATCATCCCGACAAAAAAGACAATCAAAACGTAACTGTCTTCAATGAATCCCTAATAGTCAATTCAGTGGAGCAGATCTCCATTCTCGATCAGCAAGATCTTGATGATGTCAAGAACAATAGGGAAATGATTGATCCAAAATCAGACAACACCCCAGATGATCCTATTCCCCATAGCACCGGGAGAATACTCATTCCCAACATTACTCCCCTGAAACGTCGCCTCCTGCAATGGATACACAATGCTCCAACCGTCGGCCACCCTGGAATTGCTGAAACACTCCGCAAACTCCAGCAGTTTGTCTATTGGCCAGGAATCAAAGATTACGTATGGCACTACATCACTGGATGCCCGAAATGTCAACAGTTCAAGATTAACCATTGCCCCACTAAACCACCCCTGCAACCTATCCCTGGACCAAAATCAACGCGACCCTTTGCCCAGATCTCAATGGACCTCATTACTGACCTCCCCCCGTCCAACAACTTTGATTCTATTTTGTCCATAGTGGACCATGGACTTACAAAGGGGATAATTCTATTGCCTTGCTCGAAGACCGCCACAGCCAAAGACATAGCCTCAATTCTGATGGACAAGCTGTTCTCAAAATATGGAATTCCCAATAAGGTCATCTCAGACAGAGACCCTCGCTTCGCCGCCAAGTCTATGCAAGAACTATACAAACTCCTTGACATTGAGCCAGCATTCTCCACTGCATACCACCCTCAGATAGACGGCACAACGGAACAATTCAACCAGGAGATTGAAGCCTATCTTGCCATCTATTGTTCATCCAACACACACAAATGGAGCCAGAACCTCCCGTTGGTCGAATTTACCCACAACAACCGAGTACACTCCGGAAGAAAAGAAACCCCGTTCAAACTTCTCTACGGACACACTCCCAAGACTTTCCCATCGACCATTGATGCTACCAACGCCCCAGCAGTCAAAAACAGGATGAAACAATTAACCGAAACAAGGACAAAGGCTCTGGAAGCCCATAACCATGCGCAAGCAATCATGATGACTCGCACAGCCCACAGATCCTTACCCCAGATCAACGAAGGGAATAAGGTTTGGTTAGAGAACCGGAACCTACCAATCAACTACCCATCCAAGAAAATGGCCCAGAAATGAGAAGGACCCTTCATTGTTATCAAGAAAATTTCTCCTGTCGTCTATCAACTCCGACTTCTGAAGACATGGAAAATCCATGACAAGTTTCACGTGTCCCTCCTCACCCCAGCAACCAAGAACACCATTTATGGACCACACCACACTACCCCTCCACCGGTCCTAATTTGCCAAGAAGAGGAATATGAAGTCGAATCAATTATCCGACATTGGAAACACCGCAACAGCCTTGAGTTTCTAATCAAGTGAAAAGGCTATCCAACTTCCGAGAACACATGGGAGCCCACCTCCAACTTAGGGAACGCAAAAAAGACCCTCAATGCATATAAATGTCACCATTGCCTCTAGACACATGCATGTCTTCCGTTCCCACATCTCCCTCACATTCTACCTCACCCTCTACCTCTGTCACACTTACCAACAATGCCCAAAGTCCGCAGAACCCATCAAACCAGACAACCCCGAGCCCCAACATCTCATCCGCAGGCAACAGTCCTAGCCCTACCACCACAGCATCCTCCCAGATTAATGCCCTCTGATCCAGCGAGCCCTTATCTCCCCCTCCTAGTTTGGAAGCCGAACGCGACTGTATCCTTCTCCAACTTCTCAAAAGGATCCAACAATATTTGCCCGAACAGAACCCCGCTCTACAAGGGAATAACAAAATACTTGCCATACTCCACTCGTACAGGGTATCGCTTGCTAGCAGCATTACTAGCCACCGACTTCTCCTCCACCTGGACCACAATGTCAGCAGATTTATCAACAACTTTATTCCTGATAACCAACCCGGAGAAGTACTTACAGAAATATCCGAACTCCACCAAATCTGGAATTCACAGAGAGCTCAAGGTCCTATGGACACTCGCTCATCACGCCGAGGTTGCCCTCTACAGAATCATATGTTTCCCCGAAACCCACCTCAAGGACGTTCCAGACCTCCGCAGCATGGTCAACCAAATCCAACCATACATTCCGTTCCTAGACTCATTCCAAATGATGGTAGCATACCTCCCCATCGCCAAAGCCAACGCCCTCCACCAACTCTTAGCCCTGGGCAACTCACGACCCCTTCCAACCACTGCTCTCGGCCTCGTCAAAGCAACCAGATAGACCATTAACAAATGGATGATCACTCTCGAAGCATACAAGGACAACGACGTCATAATCAGAATCACCAATCAGACCCCGCTCCCTCTTGTAATCGACAGACAAGACTTCCCCAACCACCTTGCCACATCATCCCGAACAGTGCTGGCTTCTCCTTGCCACATTCTCCCCATTACAATCCAAGACATCAAGTCCGCGTTACGCCTGAATATTACTGCCCTCCAGGCCACACAGAACTCCAGCAAGAACCCTCCCCATTTACGGACCTCCAGCAAATGGTCAGCACCCTCCTTGAACGTGTCCAACAACTCTGACAAGGAGAACAGGCCTCCATCTCCATCGGCCTGCCCTCTGCACGCTCCTGCCCCCAGTGCACCAATTCCCCAGCAGCTCCTCTCTCCAAAGTTGGAGACAATGAGCCCTTCTCTGATGTTGGAAGTGGACGATCAGACTAGAAATAATAGCGAGTTGGAACTCGCAGTTTACGAAGGGGATAATGTTATGGTCTCAACAACAAACCCCCTGCATTGGTTATACAAGTGGTGCCTTGAACTCCTTGACATTCCAGACTATGAAGAAGTACTGGGCCGATCTACCTCTCCACACGGAACCCCTCCGCCTCCTTGGTACAAGTCCCAGTACCTCAACCACCACCTTTGCCAAGTATGGGATAATTCACCCTTTATCCATATCTATTGGCACGGACTCTACGAGACTACAATTGCTCGGCCCACACTCACCGGAGCCAACAACTACGGATGGAGGCAGATCATCGGAGATACATCCTTCACCCACCTGTACCTGATGGGCCAACCCTATGACCTCCGCCAGACCAACTCCCCTGTTGATCTCTCTATCAGCCACTTCTCCACATTGTCATTGCCTTCGGATCAAGAGAATTCCAATAGCACAGATTCTGTAGATCCATCGTCTTCCATTTCACAACAAGCTTCCATTCCCAGGACGCCATCTCGTTCCAACGTCCCTTCCGATCCCGTCAGTAGTGTTTCATCTTAATTAGCATGGACAAAATAGTAAAGACAGAAGTACTTCAAATTGTATAAATAACGGACTATTCTGTAGTTGAAGCTTCAGCTTCAACCTTCTTGTTTACTTCCCTCCTTTCTACACTTGTCCTAACTCTCTCTCTCTCAAATACAACTTTATTGTTGCATTCCCTTGAGTGAACTTAGCGTTCTCCTGTCTGTCAACAGCAGGAGATATCAGTCTCTGTTCAGTACTCCAGGACAACCAAGTGTTGTCAGCCAAAGGTGATTGTTGAAGTGATCCTTCAGTGTTGACTAGCCTAGCGGCCATCCTCGCGGTGCCCTCTAGGTGAACCATAACAGTTGTTGCTGCTCCGGGGTAAGGATAGCATTGAGTTCTCTATTAACTCGGTGTTCAATGAGTTTGTTGATTTCTTTGGAATCATTGTCGGATAATATTGACGAAGCATCGCTTTCTGTTTCTTTGTCAGATTCTGCGTCTGCTCAGTTAACATAATTAAGTTCTCTTGTAATGATGTTATCAACATCCATGGGACCGTATCCTGTGGGGTTACTAGTCTTTGAACTCAATTGGTAAGGTTTCGTGCTATAGTTCTGGTATGAAGAACTATATTTTGAGCTGTGGCGCGAATGGGATGACTTGTGTTTTGAGCGATGTCTTGGCTGCTCAGCATACAATTGAAAGTGTTCCAATCCTCTAACTCTGCGAGCAGAGTTGTAGAAATTATTGATTGAGGATGTTTGTGGGTTCTGGTCAATGACTCCTTTACAATAACGTGGGTCCAATCCTCGGATAAAGAATGCGATCTTTGTCTCTTCATGGGATATACCTGCTGTGGTGCAGAGGTTCTTGAAGGTATTGATGTATTCTTCAATGGGTCAATAATTTTGCTTGAGGTTTGTAAGCCTGTCAATGGTAACAAGACCTGTGGAGGCTTGTTTGAACGAATCATTGAGGGAATGAAAGAACTGGTCCAACGTCTGCATTGGGTAAAACACATTGTTGGTGGTGTAGTCTGTGACATAAGACTCTTTCCATTCTGCTGCTGGTCCTGCCATGTTGAGTAAGGCAAACATGATTCTGGCTTTTGTGTCCAGAAGGTTTGTAGGTTGGGAGGCGAAATAGATCTGGAGATCTTGCTTCCATCTTGGATAGTTGTATGGGTTTCCATAGAAGCTATCAGGCTTTGGGACTTTTGGATCTGCTCCTGGTGCCATTGGAGTTGGGACTGGCTGCTGAGGCTGGAAGGTTTGGTGTTGTAGTCTTGTGCTAGTGCTTGGTGATGAGGGGTTTGGCGAATTGCTCTGATTTCTTGTAGGAGGTCTTGAGGGTACTGGTGTGGAGGGGAGTGAGATCTGATCGGCTCTGGGAGATACTGATAGAGGTGGGGGGTGCTGTGGTTGTCTTGTTTCCCAAGCTTCGAGGTCTTTCCAGAGTTTGACTCTCTCTTCGTCTGGAAGATCGTAGAATCCGGCTTGTTGTTCTGGACTCCAAGTGTCGAAGTGTTTTCGCTGCCAGGGAGTAAGGATGACTCTCTCTGGGTTCCAGGTAAATGCGGTGGATTCCTGTCTTGAAGTTGATGAGCTAGATTGCTGATCTGACTCTGACTGAGAAGCTTGTCTTGCGAGCTTGGCTGTGGCACTGGAGGAAGCTCTCTTAGGACTTGGCTCCTTGTTAGACTCAGTACGCTGGATTGCGGGTGGTGGTGGGATACCAAAATCGGCTGGAGTTCTGGAAGGGGTTCGGAGGGAGTGGTCGGTGAGAGGTGTCTCTTGTTGTTTGGATTTTCTGGATTGGTGGGAGGGAGGTTTGTTGGATACTGAGGAAGCTAAGGCTTCAACTCGGTGTGATTCTTCTTGAGAAGACGTGGTTGTGGCAGTGGGGACTGAATGATGTTAATGTATTATTTTTTTTGAATTTTGATTGTTCCAGGTCCTGCTGGATAGGGTAAAGGAGTGTGGATAGGTGAAATGGAATAAATGAGGGTGATAGTTCTGGTTTTGAACAAGTGTTGGTGTCTTTGGATTTGAGGAAAAGATGGGGTTCCTTTTCTAGTTTCCAGTCTGAAAGGGAACAGACTTCCGGTTTTCTAGTTTTGCTTCTGAAGGGGAACAGAAGGTTCCTTTTCTAGTTTTGCTTCTGAAAGTGGACAGAAGGACCTTTTCTAGTTTAGTGTCTGAAAGTGGACAGACCAGGATACTGGCAAACGGTTGGGAGGCACCGAGCTAATTAAGGATTGAAATCCTTAACCAGCCTGCTAATAGGTGAATTGGCAAAGTGACAATACCAAAGTATAGCCAGCAACCAATAGCGTTGAAGTGTTGCAGCTATGGGTCCTTAACTTCAGAGGATTAGAAGTTAAGGTTGACCAATCTTGGATTAGACGGGTAACAGTTAAGTTACAAAAGAAGAGAATCAAAAACTTGAAGTTTTTGATCCTGTAGTCTACACCTATTTATGCAGGTCCAAGGTCGTTGTGTACTACTGTATCTACGAGTCATAAATGTCTGTCCGAGTCATTGATTGAGAGAGAGAGAAACTACTAGTACACTACAGAGCGTCCAATGAGTTAGTTTATATCTAGATTGTAGTCCATGTTCTACTATAACATTCTATCTACTCCAAGTTGTCATTCTCTGAGACAGTAGAACATTTGGACGAGGTGGGGAAGCCCATGGAGGACTCCTGAGGCGTAGGCGCTGCGGAGGAGGATGAGGAAACCGAGGAGGATGAGGATGAGGACAAGAGACCATATGGGACAATCTCCGAGGACATCTCCTGATAGTAGGAGGCAATAGCACAGAGTGGTACATCTTCTGAAGAGTCAGAAGAAGCATCAGACACGTTGTCAAACAGCCAAGGCTGCAACGGATAGTGATGCCCATATTCTCCTGACTCGATGAGCACAGCAAGAACTCCAGGAAGTTCCTGCTCATTATAGAACATGAAAGGATGTTACCAGGTTGTACAATTATCCGTGACCGGATAGGGGCGCCATCCATTCTCAATGGCTGCCATCCAGCACATTGGATATGTGCTAAAGACTTTGCCGTCTCCAATTATGTGGCAGTAGGGAGCCGCATGCATAGCTCATTGTAGAAATGCATTAAGCTCATCACAATCATAGACAGGGGGGAGAGGCATGAGCCTGTAATCGGAGGTGTGCCCAGAGATGACTCTGAGAAGGTTCTGGCCCTCAGGAACTAGGATGTGAGTCCCTGGGCCCATAACAGGTTAAGCACAATTCCAAGGTGAGGTCTGGATCGTTCAAATAGAACTTTGTCAAGATTCTTTGTGAGGATGTCAGCTGGATTGTTCTTGCCATCAATAAAAGACAGCTGAACAAGTTTTTCTTCCAGGACTTCTCTAACATAACGGTAACGGATATCTATATGTTTGGAGCGTTTTTCTTGTATTGGGTTTTGACTCCAAAAGATAGATCCTTGGTTATCACCATATAGTTGAGGAATAGGAATCTTGTAACCAATTTCTTCAAGTAATTGGGAAATCCAGACAAGTTGACGGCTGCAATCAGAGAGCGCCATATATTCAGCCTCAGTTGAGGAAAGTGCAATAGTTTTCTGTCGTCTGCTTATCCATGATATGGGGCCATGGGCAATCAGACAGAAATTGCCAGTAACAGAATGTCTATTGGTAGAATCTTGAGCCCAGTCAGAGTCAGAAAAAGCTTGGACTCTGTCTTTGGATAAACCATGATAGACAAGAGCATAATCTTGTGTACCAAGTAGGTATTGACACAAGTGAAGTCCAGCTCTATAATGTTTGTCTGAAGGGCTAGCTGATTGTTGGGAAAGTTTGATGACTGCATATGCAATGTCAGGACGACTTCCAATCATCAGGTACATTAAAGATCCAACCAGTTGCTGGTACTTTTGGCAAAAAGCAGGGTTAACAGTGCCAGTGTAAGGTTTGAAAACAACTCACGTTCTGGGACATTCCGTCATCATGTAAATGGTCAATCCAACATACTGCCCATAAATTGGCAAAATCCCTCCGAATCCCATGTTTACCAAGCGTGGCTCGACATTCACTCGGATTCATTCGTAAAGCGTGGACCGACCGTTTTATCTGGTTGTGGCAGCACCGTCATACCAGCAATGACACCAAATACCAAGGTAATCACTTCCTCAACATGCTAGATGCAAGCGACAATCCCGTCCTTCCAACATATACGCATGGCGGCTCGTGGCTCACGCAAGACATGACGCCATCTCTAGCCGTGCGACTTACACATTGTCTTACAAACCACGTGCCAATCGGAACCTACTGACAGCGCTTCTTCCCAGATGCCCCGGTCTCGTGTCCATGCGGTCACCCGCTGGAAACTTGTGACCACATTATCCAAGAATGTCCGCGGTACAAGCGGTTATTCTCAAATGGGTGCTACAACACCTTAGCATGGCTCATTAAATTCCTGGACAATAATCCACTCGCATTCACATTTCCCCCAGACAGAGATGACCCCCAATGGAGAGAAGTAATCCGTAACCGAGCCCTGAGGAGTAGGGAACAGCAACAAAACTTTGTTGAAGATGTGCACTAGAAAGCATTGGACATCGACATACGGTTAGTATTTCTCTAATCCTTTTTATTCTCTGGTGGACATTATAGGGAAATAGCAAACCCTTTTTCTGCCCCCTCCCCACTCCTGGATCCGTTTCTTCTTCACTGCTGTTTCTGTTCGTTAGCTTTTGCTTTGTTATTGCAACTGCTACCACTTATACCCTTCAATTTCCGTATGTACTCAAGAGTTTGTACCCATTGCTTCGCCTTGTCTTGCTCTGCTCGACTTGGCTCGCTCCTCGTAGTTTGTCATTTATCTTGGGTTTTGGTTTTGTTTTGTGTTTCAATACTTGGGACTGCTATCGCGCGCCCATTTGTATGCAGCTAGTCTATTATACAATAAACTTGGATTTAAAAAAAAAAAAAGGTTTGAAAACAAATCCCTTTGGTAAGGGTGTAACCTTTGGTTCATGCTTGATATCAAAGTGTTCAAGGACTTTCTTTAGATAGTCCATTTGGTCAATGAAAAGATATCTTTGTTTTCTATTGTGTTTAATACACATACCTAGGAACTCTTTTAGAGGTCCTAAATCCCTGCATTCCCATTTCTGGGTAAATTTCAGCTTCAACTCATAGAGGAGCTTGGATTGTCTAGGATCCATGAAGGCTACATCATCCACATAGACTATTGCTATAATGAGTTCATTTGTCTGTGGATGGTGATAGAAATAAACGCCAGCATTGGATTGGCACCATTTAAATCCTATAGCGAGCATAGATGAAGTCATCTCTTGCCACCAGGATAATCCAGCCTGTTTAAGGCCATAGATTGCTCGATGTAGTCTCCAGACTTTGTTTTCATGTCCAGGGAGACAAAAGCCTTTAGGTTGTTCCATATAGATTTCTTCATCCAGTTTCCCATATAGATATGCTGTTTTTACATCGACACTGAGGATGTCCCAGTCCTCAATAGCTGCAAGACCAAGTAATAGTCAAGCTGTTTTATATCTGACTACTGGAGAGAATAACTCATCAAAGTCAATTCCTTCAACCTGAGAGAAACCTTTAGCAACAAGGCAAGATCATAGTTGACCATCAGCCTTCTCTACAAACACCCAGCGATTTTTGATTGCTTTTCTTCCCTTTGGAAGGTCCACCAGTTCATAAACTCCTCGTTTAAAGAGTGCTTCAAGTTCTTCAAGGCAAGTGTCAAGCCACTTCTGTCTGACTTCAGCAGGTAATTTTGCAATGTCTTTAAAGGTGACAGGTGTGTCTTTTTCAGACATTCTTTGTGCCAAGAGAAAATTGATGAAAGCTACTCCTCCTTCCTTCACAAGGCGAGAGAAAGAAGATTGCTGATCTGGATCTACCAGTCCAGATAGAGAGGGGGGATCACTTTCCTCCTCTTCCTCATATTCTTCTTTGTCAGCATCTTTATATTCTTCCTCTTCTTCATTTTCCTCCAACTCCTCCTGTCCTTCATCATCATGAGGATCAGGTATAGGTTTGTTTTGTGGAGGAAAAAGTTCATCATAGTCTCTCATAATTTCAGAGGGACGTTTATTCTTACCATAGACATTGCCAGGCCTAGTAGGCGGGCGAGTCTGACGAGTTGAACGTCTAGGTTCTGGTGCTGGAACAGGAGTCTTAGGTCTCCTTGGTCTCAAAGGACCAGCCTCAGGCTGATCAGGCCTTTCAGGTTGTTCAGGCTCCTGCTGTGGAGTCACTGAAGGTGGAGACATCTTAGGTCTCAGATGTGTTCCAGGTAGTGATGGTAAAGATGATGGAGCTCTTGTGGATGGTATCAAGGGAGGTAAAGGTATGTTCCTTGGTTGAGGAGACGCAGGATGCCAGTCTAAAGATGTAGGCATAGGTGGTGGTGGTGCATCCTTAGTTGTCTTGGTAGAGGATGGCTTAGGTGTTGACGAATCCTTTGGAGGATTCAACTCTACTTCTTTGTGATTAGATGGTTTAGAATCTGGACATTGAGGGAAGTATCCCTCATCAAATATGGCTGTAGGAGAAACAAACAGCACATTGCCCTGTGTGTGGCGCATGAAGATATAATTTTTGGTGCTATTATATCCCAGGAATATCATTAATTCAGAACGAGGTGAAAGCTTGTTCACTCGTATGGCATCTGGGAGATAGACATATGCACTGCAGTCAAATACACAAATATGGGACACTGAAGGTTTAACACCAGTGAAGAGTTCTTCAGGTGTTCTCCATCCAATTTGTCCAAGGGGAGTATGATTATAGACATGAACAGCAGTATTAATTGCAAAGTTCCACCAGCTGTCAGGAAGACAAGCTTGAAGGCGCATAGCTTGAGCCTTCTCATGCAATGTTCTGTTCAGTCTCTCAGCATGTCCATTCTGTTGATGGATGTGAGGTGCACTCATTTCATGCACTATCCCCTTTTCTCATAAAAAGCTCTGTAGTCCTTGAGAGATAAACTCTCCTCCTCGATCAGTGCGTAGCTTCTTAATGCTCTTATTTGTTTGATTCATCAGAAGCGTTATTAGCTCAACCATTTTGGGAGCAGCTTCTGACTTTTTTCTAAGCAGAGCAATATGAGCATGAGAGGAGTAATCATTCAAGAGTGTCATGACCCATTTGTACTTCCCATAAGATAAGACAGGGAGTTCAAATAGATCTGAATGGATGATTTCAAGGACATCTTGAGCATGAGTTGGATTTTCTTTGAATGGCTTCTGACTCATCTTCCCCTTCACAAAGGCAGGACATATATGTTTGCAAAGAGCAGTAGTTATTTTTGGTGCGTTTTGAGTTTGCTGTGGTAAGCGACTGAGCACCTTGTCAGAAGGGTGTCCAAAACGTTGATGCCAGATTTCATAGCTGGGTTCCCTGGCTTGTAAGCTGACAGGGTTAAGCTTTGTATGCTTAATAATGCAAGTACTAACCACCTGAATAGATGATTGGAACATTGAGCATGGGCGAGTGCTCAGTACTGCATTTCCAGCTTTATCACAAAATACTGTGCCGTATTGATCAGCTTGACTGTATAACCCAGACTGGTGTAATTGTCCAGCTGAGGGCAAGCGATCATGCATGCCATTTACAAGATATACAGGCCACAATTTAGAAGTGGCTGTCTTAATGGCACCAGAGCAATGATCTTGGATCTCATGTTTGATTAGAACTGTGCCTTGCCCTGAGATATATAAAGGGGCATTCTTATTGGCTGTTTGAATAATGCCAAATTCTCCATATTGGAGATCAACAAAATTATTCCTGAATGGAGTGAAGTGTGATGAGGCACCAGAGTTAAGTATCCAAGTGGCATTCTCATATGGAGAGCCTTTTTCTTTACAGTGAGCACATAAAGTTTTCTCACATTTGTGCAAGTTCACACATTGAGGTCCAAGAGATAAAGTAATAATAGATGAGTTCTTTGCAGGACTGGGACCAGTTACAGCATTGTAAGCTACAGGAATACTACTAGAAGCGACGCTCAGAGGTCTGCAATTCTGTAATTCCTGGTTAGAATATGATATGTGAACATAATTCAGTACATACCCAATGGGTTTGATGAGACCCATGTCATCATCTTCTTCTCCCAGAGATATTTCATTGTCATCTCTAACCTGTATATCAGGAAGTTTGACAACTGGGGTAGAGAGGACGTCTAAGTCCATTTCCCATTCCTTCTCAGTAGACGATTGAGCCAGGGGTTCCTCAACCGTAGGTGGGAGGTCAGGCTCATTGCTAAAGAATTGAATGCTCCCAGGTCGAGCACCATACTTTTGTTCCATCCTCTTCTTGTAGTATTTGAGTACTCTTTCTCTAGCAAGTGCTCCAGGGCTCTTGGAACATTTAATGGGAGCCCTGGGACTGATATGATTAAGGAGAGGAGCAGAGGACGAGGGGGAGGAGACCTGGGGAGCAGGAGAAGGAGCAGGAGGGGGAGTGATGACATGATTTGCGAGGGAAGCGAAACTAATTGCTGAAGATGCATTGTAGGCAATATTTGCCCTGGATTCATGTGGATTCTGCTGGCCTTTGAATTTGCCACCCCTGCCACCATGTTTGCAATTGAAGTTCTTCTGGTTCTTCTGGTGCTGCTGCTGTTGTTGTTGGGGTTGCCGATTAGACTGGTTATCCCCTTGGCGATTCTTCCAGTTATTGTTGTACTGGTAGTTAGCCCTTTGTATACAATTAGCAGTGCCTCCAAAATTCTGGGACCATGCAGCCTGTATAGCGTCACGGACACGAGCCCATGTGAGGTCTGCAATGGCTGTTCTGTTTGCCAGGATGGACTGAGCAACTGACTCCCATCCATCAGGCATTGCCTTCAGGAAAATCATGGCTTTAAGCACATCAGGGACTGCAGCTTGATTGCTGTCAAGAGTAGTGAATAGAGTTTCTAACTGAGCAATCTTGGGAGCAGGGTCCAAGTTAGAAGGGAGTTGCCAAGTAATCGCAGAAAGGAATGTGGCATAGACAACGGCAGGTCCAGGAGTACCATAGACAGTATGAAGATGAGTCCACAGGTTCCTTGGATTGGTATATCTGTGAAGAAGCATAAAATCCGGCAAGGAGTTGTTGATGATAGCCAGAGCTTGAGCAGCCAGGATTTGGCGTCTGTTCAGCTCATCAGCATCTGTAGTAGCTGCTGGAGCAGTTCCTCCAGTAAAGTCCCAAGCAGTAGCAGTGGTCCCATTAGCAACATTAAGGGACAGGTGGGATTGGACTCTGATAGCCCAGTATGGGTAATTCTCAGGTCCAGTGAGACGAGGGATGCTGGAGGGGCTGACAGTGTTAACTGGGATGGCCATTCTATCAACAAATGCATCAGTAAAGCTGCAAACTAGTGTGCTAAACAGCAAGGGTTTCCCCTGGATGGGTAAAGGAAAATATCATCGCAGAGCAATGCTTTAAGTATAGATCAAGCCTCCAACAGTTGCAGCAACATAAGTGCGCATAAACTGAGTTGGCAATTGGGGCCCATAACCTGTTGTGAAATATGTCCTAGCAGCAACAGGGTCCTAATGAATAGGACTATGGGGAAGCACCCATAATGGTGCTATGCACAGTGGTGAGGTGATCTAACACTCACTGGATTGTATAGAGAGATAGAGTTAAGAGAGTAGAGATGTATAGCAATAGAGAGGTAGAAGAGTGTGTATTGAACTAGAGAATAGTGATGAATACATAGAGTTTATATACATATTCTAAGTAACTATTCATAGAAGTAAATAAGGATCATATAGTGGAGGAGTTCTACATATAGCATAGGATTGTCCAGTGGATTGCTCTGGACAGGTGGGTCCATGGAGAATGGAGCAGATACATGAGTACTCCACCATGGATCAATTGTGGGTCTCAGATGATCTATCTCTAGATTCATCTGGTAAAACCTTATCTAGTGCAGATATAGTCCGGAAGATCTTTGGACGGGTTCCTAACACATAGTCATTTACAAAAAGCAACATACTTGGGGTGTTATGCTTGGACCTAGTCCAAAGCCATGCCAGAAGATGGGCCGCTGAGAAGTCGCCTCAGCAGTACTACCAGTCGATCCGTAGTCCCAGACTAGAGAACAAGGTAAGTGCCAAGTGGAGTCAAGCAAGACGAAGGTCTTCTCGATATAACAATGGAGGGGTCGTCTCCTGAACTTGAGCGATGCGCAGAGCTTCCAGGCAGGTGTTATATGGTAAGTCTAATTGTCAGTGAAGACGATCGAGGGAACAGATTTGCAACGTCGAACGATATCAATGAGAACACGCTGGTTAACAACAATACTAAAGCTAAGGTACACAGTACTCTACGCTTCAGTATATGAGGCCGTATCGATGTTTGTCCAAACTAATCAATATACAAATACATTGTAGATGAAGTCCACACATCGAAATCCAATCCCTGACCCTTTCACTGAGGTGTTGCTATCTTTAGTGCATACATAATAAGGAAACTCGGCCTAAGACCAATCAGACAAATAGAGGAAGAGACACAGCTCTTAGGAATGATGGTGACAGGAATAGGTAAGGAAAGAAGAAGACTAGAACAGGTCCAAGACAACAAAGAGAAGTGACATACTGTTACAGGATAGAGGAGACAATCGTAACATGGGGTCTGATAAACATGGACATCATAATCTGTTGGCTTTGGTGTGAGGACCAGGTGTTATGAATATTATTTTTGATTCTTTTGACGTCCTCACAGACATGATGGTAGTTGACGCACAATGGGAGGACTGGGAGTTTCACGACGAAGAAGAACTTAACTTGGAATAAACGGACGAACAACACCGATGTAGGAGAACAGCTAAATTTAGAGACTTTGGACTCTTTGGAGCATGGACTCCCGCTTTTCCTTTCCCTTCCATTCCTGCGATTCTGTACTATGTTTAACTACGGACCTCCGCTATTCCCCATCCTATGTTTAGATACGGACTTCCGTTTCCTCTCGCCTTCTGACGAACTACCACCTTTTCGATAGCTTGTACAATACACGATAAATAGCAAGCTTGTAAGTAGGTAGATCCCCAATTCGAATCTTAGCGTTGTTGCTACTAGACAGTGTTCTCCTCTCGCTCCTAGTGTTGAGTTCTTCGAGCCCTAACAAGGCAAGAACTACCTGGTGTTCTCCCTCCTTTTCTCGACGATTGTCTAAGGTACTTGACATTGTTTCGGCTGTGACTTCAAGTCTGGTAGACTTGTCGTTCTTGCCACTTCTGCTGTCTTATCCGACCACAGCAAGGTCCTAGTGAAGAGGACCAGAAGCGTTGGATCCATTGGGAGATCTAGCTAGCCTCGTAACGTCCAGTATGGGATTAACGTGCACTGCTGGACAAGAGCTCTGGCAAAATCCTAACACCAGGCTTCCAAGGTTGGTTGTAGCAATAAAATCTCAATGATGATCTCAACGCTGGTATTTCAGCCATCCACTTATTAAAGGAGCTTACAGAGTTGTGGGAATGCAGCTTGCAGAGCATTAACAAAGTTAGTCCAGCAATATGTGTATGTATTGGGAGCAAGGAAATCCTTAAACTGGGGTTAGATTCATATTGATCATAATTAAGTGCAGGTTGTACCTCATTCCCAATTTCAACAAAGTTGAGTTTGAATGGCGCTGGGTGGCCGAGAGAGGCCCTGAGTAAGCCTATTCATAGTATGAGAATAAGGGACGAAGGTGAGGAATTCCGGTCAGCGCACCTGGGGCAGTGTTGGTGCCACCAATTACAAACTCAATCTACTCGAGTGATCAGTCCTTTCAACTAGAGAGAAGGAACAGATTTCACCTGTTCAATGGCCTGTTGAATGTAAGGACTGAGATTACTCTCTGGAACACTAGTTCCACCAAGTGCAAAACCTAAGACAAGGTTAAGCTTGAATCCCGAATCATAACTGTGCTGAATTACCTGCCCAGACTGCCATGATCAGTTCCATATCCAAATCTTCGCACCAGGTGAGGTACTTGAAGAGACCGAGACTGCTGCAACATGTCAGTCATTTCACCACCACCAGAGGTGTTTACACACTCAGTGTTAACGTAACCCCAATCCCCCACACGGCCTTCAAAATCATTTCATGAGCCAGATCGGGTCTCAGTGATGTCAGTCTTACCTGGCCTATCTTGCAAGGGCCTGATTGTTATGGTCTCAACGACGAACCCCCTGCATTGGTTATACAAGTGGCGCCTCGAACTTCTCGACATTCCGGACTATGAAGAAGTACCGGGCCAATCTACCTCTCCACACGGAACCCCTCCGCCCCCTCGGTACGAGTCCCAGTACCTCAACCATCACCTTCGCCAAGTATGGGATAATTCCCCCTTTATCCATATCTATCGGCATGGACTCTACGAGACCACAATCGCTCGGCCCGCACTCACCGGAGCCGACAACTACGGATGGAGGCAGATCGTCGGAGATACGTCCTTCACCCACCCATACCTGATGGGCCGACCCTACGACCTTCGCCGGACCGACTCCCCTGTCAATCTCTCTATCAGCCACTTCTCCACAACGTCATCACCTTCGGATCAAGAGAACTCCGATAGTACGGATTCTGTAGATCCGTCGTCTTCCATTTCACAGCGAGCTTCCATTCCTGGAACGCCATCCCGTTCCGACGTCCCTTCCGATCCCGTCAGTAGCGTTTCATCTTAGTGAGCAATGGACGAAATAGTAAAAGCAGAAGTATCTCGAAATGTATAAATAATGGACTATTCTGTAGTTGAAGCTTCAGCTTCAACCTTTCGTTTACCTTTCGTTTGTCTCCCTCTTTACTCTTGTCCTCTCTCTCTCTCTCTCGAATATAACTTGTTGTCGTATTCTCTCGAGTGAACTTAGTGTTCTTCTGTTTGTCAACAGCAGAAGATATCAGCCTCTGTTCAGTACTCCAGGACAACTAGTGTTGTCAGCCAAAGGTGATCGTTGAAGTGATCCTTCAGTGTTGACTAGCCTAGCGGCCATCCTCGCGGTGCCCTCTAGGTGAACCATAACACCAATAGTGGTGTTCCACTGCCACCTTGTCACAACAGTCTGACCTTCCAAATTGTTACCTCCTGGGAACCTCCAGAACGATGGGCCCAGCTCCTGAAGTACTGACGCAATATCCTGCCTCAGACCATTTTGATGATTCTTGAATGTGGGAGGGAACAAGGAGAACATGGCAAAGTTGATAGTTTGGCTGCTCGCAGGTAATCCTTCCATGATAAAGGCAAAACGGTTGTTCAGATCCGCAGGTGTTGTCACAGCGTGAATAGTGAAATTGACTTGAGTCTAAGATGTTTGGGAGCCGGATATTGATACGGTTGCATTCCCAAGTGTGTTTCTGGACAGTGTTTGAAGAGCGACAGTGGCGAGTGTTCCGAAGTTTGTAGAGGTAGGGAATTGATAGAAGAAGGAGCCTGTGTAAGTTGTACCAGAGGTAACCTTGATTCCTACAAAATGGTTACTATGTCTGACCTGAGCATGTGTAACCATACTGATCACCTGTGTAGCTAGTGTTAGCAAAGCCTACGGCTTGAATGGTTCTGTTGGGTACAACAAGCTGGAGAGTGTTAGGGAGGGAACTAGAAACAGGAACAGATTCTCAAATGATGCTGTGGTTGCTCCATAAACAGCTTACCATGCATTAAGAGCACTGCTGGTTCCTGGGGTCACTTGTTGGAATGCCCTAATATGAAGTACTTCTCTTTGGTGTAAGATCGGGCCAACAATGAGCCCAAAGATTCGACTCACACTCAGCATAAAGACCACCATCACCGCTCTATGTACTGACTTCAGTAACAGAAGATACTAATAAATGAGGAGCTTACATGCTGTAAGGCAATACCAATCCTGTATGTGAGCAAGAGATCAACATCGTCTGCTACCATGACTTACACTAATATCCTACAATCAAGTCGGGTAAGTATCATTTTGGGTGTTTGAGGAAAAGATGATAGTGCTTGCCTCGAATATAATCCTCTGACCAAAAGAATCAGTAATTTGAATGGCGCTGGGTGATTAGTCCATTCAACTGGACAGAGAGAACAAACCTCACCTGTTCAATAGCCTGTTCAATGTAAACACCAAGACCACTCTCTGGAACACTAGTTCCACCGAGTGCGAATCCTAAGGTAAGGTTAAGCTCAAATCCCCAATCATGACTATGATGAGCTACCTGTCCAGACAACCATAACTGGTTTCATATCCAGTTCTTCGCACAGGTGAGGTCGACGAGACCAAAGCCACGTCAATATGCCAGTCACTTTGCCATGACTGGAGGCTTTTGCAGACTCAGTGTTAACGTGACCACAATCCCCCAGGCACGATCTTCATCAATTAATGAGCAAGGTCAGGTCCCGGAATTGCCAGCATGACCTGGTCTATCTTGTAAGGGCCCGTTCCACTGCGAACTTGTTCAAACGAGTAAAACCTGGTAGATAGAGATGGCAAGTGAGTGGATAGATGAAGGCAAGTAGGTTATGAGGGAGTTTTCAGGCGTGACATGCCATGATGCAGGGCCTGGTGTGTTATAAGAAGTATTTGGAGGCATGAGAAAATGATGGAGACATGGTGGCCAGCATTTGCAATGGCCTCACCCCGCACACAAGCTATCCATGTTGTCAGGTCGTCTCAAGGCCATTGTACTTGTCCTCACCGCAAAGTCCTGTTGATGAAAACAGGTTTTGATCTTATCTGAATTCGTGAGAGAAAATCCCATATTGATGTTCCGCTGAATTGGTTCTTTGCGTTCAGGACTTTGAGCCATTCCTCTCTTCCCTAATGAATGTCTATACAACAACTACAAGCTGGCGCTCGGCCAGCTATGAACCGCCTGGCACTTGAATGTTCAGGTGGCGAAGGGTTATTCCCGCATACTCAAATTCAGTGATAGTTTGTACCATTGTAAGCAGCTCAAGAAAGCTGCCCCCGACTGGTCAGTAATTCAAACCACTACGTTGTGTAGTGAAGACTGACAGCCAGCAGCATAGCCACATCATGAATCAACGAAAAGGCCCACTTGCTTACCTCGAACAAGTCCGACAACACATCTCTCATCTTCCTGTGATCGATCCTAATACCTCATCTGTGAAGATACCCCAATGTTGGAAAATTGTCCTTCATGAACAAGGTTACCCGAACCGATGTGGACCCCTATCCTTATGCTTTTACTACAACATCCATCTTCGTCGGTTACCTCGATTACAATACCCCGGGCATTCTTGATTACCCATTGGAGGAGATGAATGCCATTGAAACGCAGAGCATCACAGAAATGGCTCACCCAAAAGCCGGCGTACTCCCACTTCATGGGCCCAAGTGACAGTGCGGGTTACAGTTGAGACTCAGGTCGGTCATCTTCATATGCCCAAGCTTGTGGGTCATCTCATTTTGTTTGTAGTGCAAATTCTTCCATTCCATTAAACCCCTTTTCAATGGTAAATCCGTCATACTCGTTATCGACGAAATCGACGTCACTCGCCTCGAAGATCTTACCCCAGAAAATCACACGCTCGCACAAGAAATCATCAACGCTAAGGGTGTACATTCCTTTCAAGTGTCCTGTTATTCTAAAGCGGGTGTTATAGAGCTCAATAATAAAGCCTGTAATGCTTTCCTCACACATCGCATCGACAAGCTCCAGGGCAACAAAATCAACACCTTTCACAATCCGAACCCTGGGACGACATTGTTTGAGAGGAGAGGAAGGAGTATGATAAAGGAGATACTGAGAGACAGACTAGGAGATCGAGGAGGGTGGTACAGGCGTTTTCTTATCTGTGATCAGAAGTTCGTGACCTAACTTGCAGGGGACTACAATCCCAAATGGAAGATGGACATCATGCACGAATTGATGTATGGCAAGGATGTAGCCAATTTCATTGATCCAGATGCTCGAAGCTCTCGAACATGAGGAAGAAAGGCTTGAAGCCGAAGGGTTCTAGTCTGACAAAGATTTGATACGAGTCCCGCCCTAACCTTTGAGCTCGACCATCCAACCACTTACTTCATCGCCCAACAGCCCAACTCTGGAGAGGAAAGTGAAGTGATCGAAACCCATTATGCCTTGTAACACGAGATTAAATCCCAATCAATTAAAAAGTTCAAAAAGAACCAGGCCCGCCTTCCATGCACTGCAGATCTGCGGACGCTCACTGAACTCACGGATGAACTTACAAATGCTGGATTGGACCCCAGCCGGATCCAAGAATGTGTTGGGAGACTGGCGATGATTCAGGCTGCACAGTGGAAGAGGATGAGGGATGAGGAAGATGGGGATGGTTGGGAGGGTGACGGTGCTGGGATGGATGTGGATGTCATTGAAACTACGTCGTCGTCCGATGGAGGGCACAATCCTTTCAAAACCCTTGATGTGCTCTACGCTCAAATTCTTTCAGAAGTTCCTCAAGACGTGTTATCAGTCACATTGACGACCTTGTTGGCATACGCTGTGGGATTCAGTGCAACATTGTTCGGTCTGAGTTCCAATTGGTTTGGGGTTACTCAGGGTCGTGCATACAGTACACTTCAGAAGCTCCACTCCGTTCTCAAGGTCCCCGAACCTCAAAATGCATTTACGCAGAATCTGGAAGCATATCATGCTTCCTTCTACGATTATCTACTCTCGCCTTCTCGGTCGGATGAATTTTGCGTCATGATCCTGAGGGTTATGCAGTACCTCCTTCGGTGGATTGACATTTTGCTCGAGTCTCATAGCCCTGGTCAGTTCTTTGTGGTGCAAGTACTCGAGGATAGAAACTAAGAGCACCCACAGAAACCCACGATGTTGACCTGACCAGGATCAGGCTATCCTGGTTCATTCGCATAGAAGAACATCAGCTGTCCCACCAACGCTGGATCTTTGGTCGGTTGTTAGACTACCTCATGCGCATCACACCTCAATTTGTGGATGATTCCGCTCGGAAGGAATTTTCCCGACTTTCCGCCTTCATTCAGGACTTGGACTTTGGGGAAATGATAACTTACATGGGTATCAATGTACTGGTCCATCCGGAATCGGTATGTTCTTCCTGCCCTTTCTCATGCAAAAAGCTTATGCCGGCTGCAGGTATTCGCGACAAACTTGGAATGTTGGGGTGCCCTAAAAACAATCCCACTACAATCGTTCAGCTTCAGTGACATTAGATTCAACCCTCCTCCGCTAATCCATCAGTACAGGGAACGTGGTACTAGTCTACGAGCCGCATGGAAGCCAGCCATCCCAGCGGATGTAACATCAGCGTATGACCGGCTATTCTGTATGGTGAGTATGTTTTTTTTCCCCGGTATCTTACCTGACTTGACGCCAATACAGGCGCTGATTGTGAACAGCCGAGATGAAATAACGAGGGATTATGAGTTTACGAATGTGACTGAGATGCCAACTTGGAAGACTTATTTTGAGAATTGCCTTGCCACCTGGACAGATATGGCTCCTTCCCATCCCGTTACCATACTCGGCAAGGGTCGAAAGAGCTGTGCTTGCTTCCAGTTCCATGTTCCTGGTGAACTTTGGGTGGTTGTTCTGCCGTGTATCCAGTCTTCATAATATTTTTTGTATTCAATTAGCATCCGCAACAAACCGTCTGGAATGTGAAATACATATAACTCAGTCACCAAGAGATGCGTCCTGTGTGGCTAAAAATTGGTGTCCTGAGACATGTGCTCTGGCGTGAGCTGATGTACTAGTCCCTCTAAACAGCTATCAATACCTTGCCGTTCACCAACCTCATCCTTTCAGACTTTGTCCCGGGCTTCGTACAAGAATACGAGGACGCATATGGGGAAAGCCTTTCTGACCGCCACGGACCGACAGGAAATTAGTTGTACCACAGAGGTTTGCTTCTCTCGAATTCCTTATGTTTGTTGTATATGGGTTATTCATCAATTCTACCTGACTCTGGTTTTGGCGCCCTATCCTATGCAGCCTAAAATAGGTCCTGTGAGAGATGTCATTGTTTCCAGAAGACTAGGGCGCTAGCTGGTGTGCTTCTGTGTGAGAGAGATCAGCCTACGTAGCGAGCTCTGCACAGCTTCTACCTTCTTCCTTTCTCCCTAGTCCCCTCAATCTCTTCATTCTGAATTGTACACAAATATGTTGGGACGCACTCGGGGAAAGAAAAGAAAGGACACCAAGAACCCTACTGGGAGTGAATCAGGCGTGCGAGAAAAGAGGAGGAAACAAGAAGTTTCTGGAGGATCTAGTGTTCAGGATGACGATTTGAGGTTTGTTCGACCCTTGTGTTGTTAACGGCCAATTGATTAACGACCTACATCCTACTACCATACCACCCAGGACCCCAACCAGAAATCAAGCTCGCCAGGCTGGGTCCCTCAGTGGTGTCAACAACTTGACAATCACGGGAGGAGAGAACAAGGGCAGGTCTGATGGTCGTGATCACGATTTGCGGTTCGTTCAATTTCATTGTGGCTGTTCATTGTGGTTTGACCAATGTTCTTAGTCCTACCGCTGGAATGACCAATGGTACAGCCCTCCAAACCAGGTCCTTCAGTGGTGCACACCACTTCACAATTGGTAATGTATCGATGACAGAGGGCGGTGATCCTAACAAGAGTCAGCATAAGTATTGGTTTATCACTTGTTCTGGTGCGCTTGTCTCATACAGGATAATTGCTGTAGTCATGAAATTCCTTGCGGAGTATATTATTGTTGGGGCAGAATTCGATTCCTCTGATCACCATCCAAGCTGCCATCCAGAGACTCGAATCAGCATATCCGAGGAGATCCGGTCATGGATGCACGATATCGCTCGGGAATACAAGATTCTGTGGCTGCACGGGCCTGCTGGTGTCGGCAAGTCGGCCATATTACAGACAATTGCTGAGACCGAGGCCAAATCACTCACCTCCATTCTTGGTGCCACACTCTTCTTCTCGCGACCTAATGACCGCGATGATCCCAATTGTGTCTTCACTACGATCGCATACCAACTTGCTGTCATATACCCATCATATCATCGATACATTATTGGGCTACTCACACTCAACCCCATGGTTGTCACAAAGTCAATGCGGGAACAGTTCAAGGCTTTCATTGTCCAACCATTTATTGTGGAGAAGATAATGGATGGGAGCCACGACACTGTATTGATACTCATTGACGGATTGGATGAATGCAAGGGTGATGGGGCGCAGCGTGAGATCATCCTCCTTATTGGCATGTTTGCCCTGGAGCACCCATCATCTCCCATCATCTGGCTCATCGTGAGTCGTCCCGAGAGGCATATTCAAGACACATTCTCGGATGAAATGCAATCTGGCTACAAAGAAATGCGAGTAGCTGTTGATTCGGAGGAAGGATGCCAGGATGTCAAAAAGTATTTACGGGACAGCTTTGCTGAAATTCGAAAGACACATCGTCGATCAATTCCATCATCCTTGCACCAGTGGCCTTCCGAATCCGATCTTGCCATCATCATCACTCGATCATCTGGACTATTCATCTTTCCATCCACGATCATTCGATTCGTTGGGGATGAAGATTACGCAGATCCCATCTCCCAGCTGAAGAAGGTCCTCGATGTCATCAATTCTACGACACTGTCCACTGGAGAAAACAACCCCTTCGCAACCATTGATGCCCTCTATGCTCGCATTCTCTCAGAAGTCACCCCAGAAATGTTACCCACCACATTGGGCCTCTTGATGATGTGCGCTACCGAGTTTGGCGGGTGGGAATTTGCCGATATTTGCAATCTGCTTGGAGTTCCCCAGGGTCGAGCGTACGGTGCCCTTTGGAGGCTCCATTCTGTTCTCCGAATACCTGAACCAGAAACGGCATTTGACAAACGCATTGAAGCATATCATGCTTCCTTCTATGAATACCTCCTCTCGCCCTCTCGGTCTGGCACATTTTACCTTGGGACACCAAAAATCATACATCCTGTTCTTTTTCGCTGGATCAACATTTTGCTCGAGTCGCACAGTGATGGTGAGCTACTTGAATCCTATGTGTACCAACCAAGTGGATGCTCAGCACATACCTGTAGACATATCAGGAATTGACGTGACAAGGATCAATCTATGCTGGCCCCATGAGAAACAGCTATACTCTCAACGTGTCATTTTTCAGTGGACACTCGACTTCCTAATGAGAATCACGAATGAGTTTGTGAACGATTCTGTGCAAGACAAACTCTCCACACTTTCTGCCTTCTTTCAGGACCTAGACTTTGGTGAATGGCTCGGAATTGGCGCTCTCTTGATGTCATCTTATGTAATATCGGTCTGTGCTTCGCTTGTTCATCATGCGGAGATCCTTAACGCTAGTCACAGCCATTCTCAGAACACCTGAAAAAGTGGGGGGTGCTAAAAATAGTTCCACTGCAGTCATTCAGCTACGATGACATCAGGCTTGACCTCGAACTAGCTGTCAAGAAGTGGGGGAAGGGTGATCTCAGCCTCCAGGTGACCTATCATCGAGGAATGATTGTCCATTACGTGAGCTAAGCCGTCACATTGCTAGTGGTGCCAAATCTGAAACCTTCTCATACAGCCGGATGTTGTAGACAGCCAAGGTAGATCCCACTGGTCAGAGCGTAGTGATCATGCCAGTGATCCAAATCGGAACACTGACCTCGAGAAAAACCTTGCCTCTTGGACAAAGATGACACCATCCCATCCCGTTACAATGCTTGGTAAGGGCAAAAAGAGCCATGCCATCATTGATTACAACGTGCCCGGTGAAGGGTTTTGGACTCTTGGTCTACCTTGTGTACAGTCTTCGTAACGTCCCTGCCTACAATCTATGTATCTTATCCAGTCGGAATCTCCAATACATGTTACATGTAGTTTCTAATTCGTAAAGTTCATGGCAAGCCTATATTCTCTGGTCTCAGTCGAGACAAGCACCATATCTTTCTCTTTTCGGTCAGTATGTAATGACCATTATTACATTCCAACTGATCAATTCATTCACCTCATTCGCAGCCATATCCTGCTACTATAGTTTATCGAGTGCACCCCTGATCAATCCAAGGTATTGCAGAGCTAGTCGGGAGCAACAATCAACTGAACCAAGGTGCGTTGCATAAACATTTATACAAAGCTCCAAGATGCCATATTCACAGATCACAGTGAAAAATGCAGGATATCTCATTTGCTGAAGCACTTCTGTTTAGGAGGCCGTAAATATCAGGACATTAACACTATTACCAGGTGCATCATAGCTAAAGGATCTCCCAGTCCTGATAGT
>QFDT01001674.1:0-15853 GCA_003315915.1 Macrolepiota dolichaula
CACAATATTTTTGTACTTTGACTCCTGACGAATGGAATCACCCGCAGTTCGTCCTGTATGAACGTCAGGGCGCAACGATGGCTTTCTAATTGCATTGACCGTCTCGTCCTTCTTCTTTCTTCTCTTTTCTTCTATCTTCCGAGACCGAGTTGCTTAGGGGCTCATTCGAGTCATCTTTGCCACAACACGTCTGACGATGCCGCCGCACAATGCGTGGAGCATCATATACTTGGTGATTAACTGAGGTCCTCGCCTCTACATTCATTTATGTGGCTGTAAGGAATGCTATTTATACATCTTTGAGGGAATAGGAACGGGGAAACTCAGCCAGTGCCAGTATTAAAATCTGAGACAACCTGGAGGGTCAAGGACATTAATAAAACGTCTGTGAGCGCCTTTAGGGCCACCACAATAATGACCACGTGGTGGAAATACAGGTACTTTGTCGAACAAAGCTCGGAATCCCCAGCCACACCTGGGGTCAAGTCAACCCGGGCGGAGAAAATTATCGAAAGCATGCTCGCGATAATTGAACTATACAAAATTCATCAGATGCTTGTGATCAGCACGACCGATGGGTGGGAGGTAATAATCACCTGGTGAACCAACTAGCGGGGATCGAAAGGAACACCCAGAAAACGATAGTCTTACCAGGAAGGTACCTTCTGCCGGGACGTGCCTTGAGGGTTGGTATGTATTTAGAATACCGCTGATCGATAGAGATAAAATTCTACCTCAAGCCACCTCACTGCCACTGATTCCTGTTGAAGGAATTCAGCGTGCTCCCGAAAAATCGTCGTAAAAACCAAGTTCATCGTCCCGCTTAGCGAAGCAATAACAGTGAGATTATACGCCCACGAGCATTTCTCCGTCGCTGGTGTCATGGAATGTCGAACCATAGCACTAGCGAAAATGTCGATTAGCTGAGCGCCTTGGATATGCTTGAAGATGTACTCACGGGATGACTGTTATAGACAAGGCATGGTATATTTTCCAGTGGCGCTGTGCTTGCTTTATGACACAGTTCCAGACTTCTTCGACTCTGATGCCTGTGACCGTAGATGACTGGCTGTGGCCTGCCGCACAGTGCCATAGATAACAGCGGTGATACCGATAGGGAGCTCCGAAAGATAGTACCACAGTTATCATAAGGAAAGGAAGGAAGAGGATCCCGAGAAACCATATCCTGCAGTAGCATTATTAAATCCAATCATCACAAATTGCTTGAGAGCTCCTCACAAGATACTCCTGCCCCTGATGCGGATTCGCTCGCCATCATTTGCAGAGTTGGTGTTTTGATTATTGCAACCAGGTTCTGGAAAGCTGACTGTCAAGCTGCGTGAGTAGACATTCAGGTGATGACGCCCATACCACTCATTTCCATCGTATTCGCGAATGGGGCACTGCAGATGGGTGGGTTTCAACTCCTGTATTTGTTTGCTATAAGTAGTGTGGGTGGGCTGTGCTTTTTGCTCGCAGGCGTTGACGGGACTCGGAGATCCAGAGAATGATTTGTATGACCTCAACGCCAAAGCTCTTGTGAGTGCCTCGTGCTTCTTTCCAAAAGGATTTTCAAATGAGGTAGTGCTTCTTTCCAATGGGGCGGTGCTTCTCTCCAATGGGATGGTACTTCTCTCCAACGGAATGGTACTTCTTTCTAAAATCTGGTGCTTTTTATAGTTGCCCGAGGCTTCTCTGAGACTTCTTTCCTGGTGCACGAGGCTTCTCTGCCCGAAAGAGCCAAGCAGATACAAAAAAAGAGTGGTCATTTGCCTCATGGCAATCATCAGGCACCCAGACTTCCGTGTAGCGATTGTTTTGGGGCATTTTGTAGCACACAATGATGATCAAAGTTCAGGGTAAAGTTATCATAATCTCTGGATTTAAACGGCACGTTTGCTTGGCTATGACAAAATCAGTACAACAGATAATCAACTTCAGAATTCCTACAATCGGAATAACCCCTCAATCACACTCCTTATGGGAAACGTGAATTAGGGGTGTAAAATGAAATTTCCTCATCTCACCATTACGGTGACAATGGGCGTAACCTGGACTCGAACCAGGAACCTGAAATCCTAGAAACGTCACAAAAAACCATTCAGCTACACTGGTTACATCCCAGATGAATCGACATGCTTCTTATCAGCTACGCAACATGTGATAACATGGTGTAACGGAATTGGTATCAGCAACATCATTCCGTAACATTGCCAGTTCATCAGTTCGATTCCCCATTGTATCCTTCCCCTTTTCCTGAACGCGTAGTCGTCGCCCACAAATTCTTCTGTCTTCGGCTGCCTCGCGTTTGCGCAAATCAGTTATGATAAGTATGCTACATGTATGCCGTCGGGGATGGACTGAATGTTTGACGGAAGGCTGCTTCTTGATATCAACGGCGTGATCATGATATCTATCAATGCTACGACCTATTTCGCGGAAGCAAAAAGGTGAAACCGCCCAAAGCAAATGCTGAATTCAAGCTTTGGAAAATATGGCAAGAAAAAATCGTCCACGCGTGGTTCGGGTACGTGGCAAAAAAAAATATTTGGATGGGCTATGTATGTATCTTATGTCCCCATGCGTAATTGTCACCTTAGCCTGGTTTATGTTGCAAAAGCATGTATATGCTCATTAAAGTCTATATGCTCTATGTCCGGCAAAAATGCTGTCATCGATCTTCTAAATGAGACAAGGGTGTTGCTTTGATGTTCTTCTGTCAGTTACACCCCGTGCTTCACGTAAGAATTTGGCTCCCACTTGGGTCAATTGACTTAGGTCACCAGCCGTTATTTTCTTATTCCCCTTACCAACGCAGTTCACCTTTCATATCAGTCGAATGTGGGCAGCAACAACACACGATGCTTCATTTCGAGCTCATGGCAGTACTAACTATGCATTGGATTACTTAGAGATTATATCAGAAAATATGTTTAGTATTTCTAAGACCTCCGGTTACGTCGGTCATACTTTGCGTTATCCGACTCCATCAATCCTGGACGTCGGTTCACATCTAGTGGTACCCAAACTCATCCATAATCGCATCTCCAAATTTGACATCACTGTCATCCCACGGCTTCAGCCCATAGCTAGTCATAAAGTTTTCGTAGCCACCAAAAGTGTCAAGATACTCCTCTCGAGACGGACCAGCAGCCCTCTGTCTCGCAGCACCTCCACCAGTCGTCTTCCTCGCGGTCTGTTTCGTGCGAGGCGCACGACTGGTAGAGGGGGCGCCCACAGTCTGACTCATCACAGCCTCAACTCCAATACCCGCATTCACCCCAGCTGCCCCTTTCTTCCCCTTTGTCGTCGAAGCTTCACCGGTAGTCTTCCTAGCAGTTTGCTTCGTGCGAAATTGTTGTGCTGCCGCTGCTGCAGACGGTCCGGCAAGCGCTACAGCCATACCCTGACTCTCTTGTGGAGCCGTGATTCTGCGTGCTGTGGCTGGAGTGGTCGTTTTGTTGTTGGCTGGTTTGGCTTTGGCGGCTGGGCGGCTACGTGCAGGAGCTGGGGCAGGAACTGGGGGCTGATTGGGGATATTAATGGTAATCTGGACGCTTTGCGTCATTTGCAAAGTTGCTGATGCAGCTTGACGGCGGCGTGGGGCAGCTGCAGTTTGTGTAGCGGTCACTTTTGTTCGAGGAGCACGAGGCATGATTTCTAGTGGTCAAAGTGAACTTGACTGAGACGTGTCGGGTTGAATATAAGGACCCAAGGACCCTGGCTGATATTTGTCACCATTAGGGGCCTGAGTCACGCGTTGCTACAGCTGCATAGGAACTTGTTACAATCACTCGAACCGAGAATGGTATACGCCTATCAATGACCTCGAAGAATCGCGGAACTTGAATATATGATGTTGAAACACAAGGCATATGTATTCTCTGTTGGAATCGCAAATCCGGTTGCGATCCTTCAACGGTGTCTCAGAACTCACCGGAAACACGCTACGAGTATTTAGTCCCATTCCTCTACCCGTCGTCCCTAAGTGCCTACTCCTTTATATCTGTCCTATGAGTGTAATTGCCTCCCTAAGTTCTCGTCGTACTGCCTGTATCTGAGGTGAGACGTCGTATACCTTTTTTCTCTCTATGCTATTACTCACAATATGTCCTAGTCAATAATCCTTTCAGGTAATAGATGAGTTCTTGTCGTACTGCGAGTTTCTGACTCAATAATCCTTTCATTCTCCAGCTCGGAGGAGCTCGTGTATTCTAGAAACCCCAACTTTCAGCCAAAGGCTACAACAATCTACAACAATCTACAACACGTCATGTTTATTTTATTGACCCTGAGGCCTGATTATCAAGCGCCCCTATTTCAAACCGGTAAATGATAAGCTCAAAAATAGCTCTACCTAAAAATAGTTCAAGGAGATTCGGGATCACTCAATTATCGTCACAAGCAGAAGATAATATTAAACACACACCATAAGGGGAAATCAATAGATTCGACAAATTGATTGACACTCATTCAAAAAAGGGGTAGTTTTCAGACAAACGATGTGGAAAAGGGAGAGTATGCGTGCCATCGAGCTGGTAAAATTGCTTGGGAATAGAACCGCGTTGGCTATTAGGAGAGGAAGGAACTACCCTCTAACTTTCATGCCACTGCAAACCAAACATATCAGGATTCCGATAATTTTCTCAGCGAATTGTCAGATGGAGCCTTTCGACCTCAAACTATCGATGCCGCGCTGGTAACCACGATCCAATCATCTCGATAGATTTGAGACTTTACGGGTAGGGCGGGCGATGCAAGGGGGACCACGATGACTCGAATCAAAGACTAATAAAAGTGCTGATTTAACAGGAACAAGAATGTTCGGTACAAACGTACATATCAAACGTGCAATAGTACATATTCAGCACCCCGGTGCTTCACCAATCAATTCGGACCGATAAACTGATATAAAAACCTCCTAACAAGCCCCGAAAGGTGTTGCGGGTCATTCTGATACGTGGTCTACAATAATTCGCATCAGAAATAGTAGAGAGGAGCCGACTGGCTGTTCGGACACTTACCATCACCATGGCCATTGCGATTGCAGTCAACTATTTCAACGTCAGCTATTTGTACCACCCAGGCGCTATTTAGGGAAGAAGAAACTCACCAAAACCTCGCCCCATTTCCCCGTCTTGAAGACCAACCCATGGCCACGTAACGTGATCCAGAAACTCTCCAACCCCTTCGGTAGCACATACATCGCCAGCTCTGCTCTCCTCCGCTTCTCCTCCACGAACAAGGCCAAGCCGGATGCAAGTCCCAGAAACATGAATGATATCTTCGACACGAGCAGATCCCCTACCGATTGCGGTATCCGTTTGAGAACCTCATTTGTTGCATTGGATGGTTTGATTCCTCGTTTAAGTTCCGTAATGTATCTATGCAAATGATGTTTGTAGCAGAACAATGCTACGGGTGAAATTACGATGAATATACGAATATTGGGTATTGGATCCAACGTACTTTGGTAAATGACGACAAAAACGCCTAAAAACGCAGAGCTCCTCATGCTTCCTAAACCTGCCTTGACAATCACTGCACCAGGGTCTCGCAGGAAATTTTTCCACTTGAACACGATAGGCGGGATGAAGTGGAGTGCACCATATATAGGTAGCATCCATTTAAAAACGGAAAAGAAACGGTCCAACGGAACGGAGGAACAGGCCGAAACAGCGGGGTGTACAGCGCTGCAAGGGACGAAACGAGGCAGGTATGTCGATGGCTGGGGATTCAAATAGTCGTTTTGGAATGCAAGAAGATCTGCCTTGTTGAATGGTGTGATATCCTGAGCGAAGAGCTGTGAAGTGCAGTATTTATAATCCGACAATACGTGGACGTACAGGGGTTGCGAGTACTTTCTTGAGGTCTGCCAGTTGAATCCCTCCTTCTCGAACGAGGCCCTGGTTCATTCGTACACACTCAGGGGATATCTGTCCAGCCTGACCAATCCTTTTAACCCCTGGAATCAGAATTGTGTGACCTGGAAACGAGAAAAACGGACCAAACATGATACGAGCGGGGAAGGCTGTCCGGCCGGAGGAGAAATGCATACATGATCTGGCCACATCTTGATGATGGTCAGAGTTGGGAAAAACATTACCCCAGCCAACTCACGCAAGTGCAAAAACAAGGACATCGCCATTAGGAACGTGAATCCCTTTACGCGTTGTGTATGAATTATAAGAACCTTGGAGTCCGCTGTGGATAGGCTTCAAAACCCAGGCATATGCGTCATGATTGTCAAACACAACCTACCGAACGAAGAACTGCTGCGCAATCAGACCCCTTCTACTCCTCTTTTCCCAAATGATAGCCAATCCTCCAGCAATAGCACCAGCCAGTGCTGCATGCCATCGACGCGTCCTTTTACGAATCAGGATCAACCTAGTCCGTGCACTCAAGGAAAGTCGTGTTTTGCGCCTGTTTGCTGGGACCACAATCGTAGTAGGAAGTTGCGCCTTAAGGTCACCATCATCAATGGCCACAGTTGAAGACTCGGAAGGAGAGAGAGCGGGTATGAGGATCGGTAGTGCGTTGATGAGGAACTTGTAGAGAGATGTGAATGTGCCTGCACGGAGGAGGTCAGGGGCTGGTTAGAGACAAGCGGGAGAACGCACGCACCAAGCATGGCAGCGAATCTCCATGTGTCCTCACCGAAGAGCGCATGCCGGATGAGAGCTGGCCGATAATCCCTGATACATAGTATGCTGAATACCGAGTTACGCAACGAGCAAGCAGAACTTACCTGGGTACGCGGTGGATGCGTAGCAGAGCAAGAACCAGATTAACACAGGCGCGTATTCCAAATGCCAGTGACCCAGAACCTGAAATAACATCGATTCAGATGGAAGTAGTCTCCAAACGTATATGTGACATACGAAGCCCCCCTTTAGCGGCGTGTTCGAAGCATCCTCTCAGCGTTTCTACGTCAACAACAGGCTCTCCTTTGTCTCTCCATACAACTCTCCTCGCATCTTTGAGACGTTCATGGTAATTTGCTAGCGCAACGAGGTTGTCAAATGAAGCCATTGCCCTTCTCGGCGTAAAGTGAATGCCTTCTCCTGGCGTGGGCGGAATGCTCGAGTCGGGATTATACGGCGTCGTGAATCCCGAGGAGGGCGCAGTAGCGAAGGGTGTGTCATCATCGGTATGAGCAGAGATTTCAGCCATCGTTATAAAGACTGAAGGTTTATCTACAGAGAGGGAGGTTTTGGGTTTGGTGATCGGCTTTTGATGGCCCGGTAGCTTAATCAGGCGGAATGCAGGAGGGGGTCACGTCATGCTCAAAAAAATCACAAATGTGTATGCTGGGCTCTCGTGTATCTAAGTGTATAGACGTAATACGCAATTTGAAACATGATTTGAGAAAAGCCAATCAAGTGCAAGGTTTCTGTCCGTGTCTTCCGTGCGTATACCCTACGCGTCCTCCGCAACCTCCTGGGTGAGATTACTTGCCTGCAGCAATCTTTGTACAATGTTGTCATCCACCAGGAAATAGCTTGCCATGGATCTCATGCACATCAGACTGGCTATGGCACCCAACAGCGTGAATAAGATCAATCCTCGAAGAATTCCCATCCGGCTTGAAGGACAAACTGGGCTGAGGCTCTCAACCACATCTGCCTGTTCTCCGATCACAATCATGAGAATGGACGTGCAAAGGGCGACAATGAACCTTCATCTCTAATGTCAGTGAGAGTAGACATACGACAAGACGAAAAGCAAAGCGCACCCAAAAATCCAGATGGTAGGGAGTGAAATAAGAACCCAGAAATGAAGAGTTTGTTCATGCAACCAGCCGTTCTGCGGGCTCTAAAGGATGTGCTACCATCAGTATGTGCTGTGTGCTCTAGAGCGGGGATGAGAGTGGGATATGTGGTACCTTGATCCAAGTATCAAACAACAGCTTGTCGGACCTTTCGTCGAGCTTCTCAAAGTGTTCTTCATACAGGGAGCAAATTGCAAAGGCCACCAATCCAATGACCCTCCCAATGATATCAAAAACACACGCCCATGAGCATTTTGCTAGGGGAGATATTGATATCACTGGGGACATAATCCTAGCAGTCACTCAGTAGCAAGTTTGCAATGCTCAAAACTACACTCACAAAAGTATGGTGCTCATGGAGATACGATATACTCTCCATGTTTGCCGGAATTGTTGGAGTCTACTTTGCCAGGCACTCTTATGCGATGAACCAGTTTCCGACTGAGCCTGTTCAGAACCCGCTTCAACCGTGCGCGGACGGTGACAACGGTAATACCAGTAGGGTATTCCAGCAGAAATGAAAGTGACAGCGAGAATGAATGAGTGAGTCAAGCCTCGGCAGCTGGTTAACATCACACATAAGTGGACATAGGGACAGGAATTTGAGGGAAACGCACAAGCGCTCCCGGCTGCATTCAACGACGGATGTAACATGAACATGGAGACTGTTATTACCAGTGCCCGAAAGCCCATCATACGAGGGGGTGCTCGTAACCTGTTGATCAGCGATCTCCTGCATGCTCTTTAGAATGGAGTGGGATTTGTAAGAGTTAGAATATGGTACTGACCTGGGATCATCGTGGGTATAAGTAGTGAGGGGGAGGCAGTATTCAAGACCTGTTCTTCTACGACAATTATATAGGTCGGATTAGTAGTAATTAATATAACGGGTAATCGCACTGAACTGCTAATATGATGGGCAAACACCATTAAGCTATTAATGTGACGGGTAACAGCACTGAGCTGTTAATGTATAATTTATCATTGATGAATAGAAGTCTCCTCAGCACCAGCCTTTTGGACACAAGGAGGCACATGGCAAAATACCAGACCTTGATTCTGCTCCTTGGTACTCATACCTGCGAGGTTCTCAGGTCAATATCGTATCTCTATGTAATAATTGTATCTGGATTTATTGGGGCTGCGAATATCGTACAGTGACCCTATACATGCCATGTATGGCACTGACTGACATAATTTTTGATTTAGCACACTGTCAACTGTCATAGGCTATGTCCCTGCGGAAATGAATAAAGCGTTCTTTCGAGCCGGTTCTATTAATAGGGGCTACGTTCCGAGATCGGGGACTGTATGAAAAATTATTGTATGTAGCTACATACAAATGAATAAACCCTGCCTTTTTTTTCGCACCTGGGCAAGCCGCACGTCAGCGCAGAGGCCATCTTCAGCTTGGAGAATTTCTCTTTCCTCCCAGTAACGTACGTAGCGTTATGCTCAGATAGCTCGGATGGCTGTGCTTGGTAACGCGAATGCTATGCGGATGACGGCCAAAGTCGATGAGCAGTGAGCCATCACAAGAAATCTAATACTGACAAAGCAAGCCATATAAAGAGCTCATGATATGTCAATAGCATCCTTGAGGAAGCTCATGTTGTCAATCACACATGAGCAAATAGTTGTTCAGCGTTGAACGTTGATGTCGGCTCAACAGCACCACTAGTGAGCTCTTCTCATCCTTGCTATAGGACTTTCTAGAAGCGTGACACGTTTCTCAAGCTATGTCTCCGCAGTATTCCGCATCAATCCCTCTCCGAGTACACTTATTCCAGGGACTTCAGCTAGCCGGATAGCTGCGACCGATGTCACGGATGCGATAGACTTATGATATTGATGCAACACTGTCAACACCGTATTAGTCATAGTTTCCAGGATGCACTTCCCAATCCCAAAGAATCCGAGGTACGCGAAAAACAAAAATACCAGTGCCGGCCTCACGTCGCTCATATCGAATACATAATTCCCAATGGCACCACCGTTGCTGAGCTTCCTCATTCTCTCCCGTCAGCTTTCGCCTTTTCACGAAACACTGGATCGATAACCTAGGTATATTTAACGATCTTCTCCGAAATAACCCAGCCAAGCAGTGTGCTGCAGGGTGAATACCATCGGTGCGCTTGGGAAGCGCTGTGATGGGTGTTTATACAGTCAGTATCTATAGAGTACTTAGGGTCCACTAGCACTCATCATATTTCCGTGTTGATTGCGAACAAACAGATAATGATATATCGCGGTGCTATAACAAGTGTGTTCCGGCAATATTCGTGGATTCCTCGAGAGGCACAAGCAATGTGTGAATTCTCGTTTACCCCACGTGACGCAACAAAGAACGCAAATGTCCTTGCGTGGGCCAGCACAATAGTAATCGAGTCAAACAATCCTTTCAGCCCTTTATTCAGATTATCCACTCGTTTGAATGAATGTGTGAACAGGAATGCCTGCTAAAACGTGATGAGTATGTGCCACAGAATCGGACGAAAGGGTGAATGGACGCAGCATGGCAACAAATCTCCATGTGCTTTGACCAAGGTGCGTATGTTGGACAGGAGCTAATAGTGAATATGGAAGCGGAGCTTACCTGGTATGCGGTGGGTATGCAACGGAGTGACGAGATTAAGGCAGGGGCACACTTTGAATGCTACCCAAAACCTGTAATAACATCCAGTCAGGTGGAAATAGCCTCCAAGTGGACATAGAATATACTAAGTCCTCCTTTACTCACGTTTTCAAAGTATTCTCCCAGCGCTTCCACAACAACAGGTTTTCCATCCTTTCCACGCAATGTGCAACGAGGTTGTCAAATAAAATCATTGCCACTCTTGATGTAAGGCGAATGAATGCCTCCCCTTGGTGTAGGCGGAACGCTCAAGTTGTGACTGTACGGCGTTGTGAATCCTGATGATGATGCAGTGGTGGAAGATGTATCATCGTCATTATGGGGGGATATTTCAATTGAGGCCCAAAGAATCACAAATGCACGTAGTCGGACAGGCACTTTCACTGTTATCGAACGCCCTTCTTGTCTTACGCACTTGAGTTACTAACACACTCGTGTGATTAAGTCGTAAAGGCTTTTCCATAAAATTGTGGAAAAGTTCGGGTGTTGTATAAATGTGGGTCTACTGAGGAAACACGTACGAATGGTGGGCGATATCCAAAGGACCTCCCTGCCTGGCAGGTCCAGGCAGGAGGTACATAAGCGGGTGGGTGGGCCTACCCGTGAGCGTGTCTCTCCCTCACGCCACACGATAATTGCACAGTACCAATCCAGAAGTGGAGATTGGATGAGATTTAGTGACAACAGGGTGCGTTCATTGCCTAGGTTTCAGGAGGGGTGGAGGAAGGAGAGTGTGGCCGCGTGACCGTGACTCTATCACCACACTCGGTCTCCTCCGTCCCTCTGTTCCGATCTACAATGTAAAGAAAGCTGTCGCGACCGACTTGAGAGTCACAAAATAAACACCGACACTTTGATACCGGTACGGCAAACAGATGAGGTAAACTCCTGTCCGAGTTTCTGGGGGAAGTGTGGATAGCAATCATTATAGAAAACAAAGGCAAATACGAGATATACTACAAAGCAAAATCTCGTTACTAGCCTAATGTGTGGATACGCACAATGTGCTGATATATATAAAGTAAAAGGGATTGGGTACTCCCTATTACCTGTATGCACCTAGCTCATGTTGACACGGTAACGCGTGACATACTCTTCATCACATGACTTGTGATCTTGTCATATGCTGACAATAAATCCTTGTCAAACCGATGCTGTGCAATAACCGCATGGACATCAATTATGCTTCCTTCTATTTTTATATACAATAGAATAGGAATGTGTTGCTCTTGCACCTTGTCTGCATGTTGAGTGACACGGTAGTTTACTTAGGGTAGATGCTTAGTCATCGGACTATCCATATGGTATATAAGGACTTTGTCCACTATGCATAATATTAACTTTCTCTCTTCTTACTACATCGTGCATACTACTTGCTCTTCAAGCCCTCAAGCTTTATCAACAACTTCACTCTGTAAGTGCATGCGTTCTACCTCATAGTACACTGCTACACAATGTTCTGCTATTAACAGGTTATGGGCTCCAGATAGTCTGTACAACAAGCAAACAGCTCTGTGCAATGGTGCTCTTCAGCACATCTGCACGAGCTAATCCACTTGACAAGGGCAGTCCGTATGACCTTGTTAGGCAGAGTGAACCATGTTCCATGGCCAACTCCATTATCCTGACATTGTGCAGCCCATGTATGACTCCATGGCAACCATAGCTTGTTGATGCATTCATTCACTGTTTTCAGAAGCTTACGCAATTCTTTCCAGATATCTTTACAATGGCACAAGCACTTGTTGCTACTTTGCCTGTCCTCCAAGGAGCCATTGACTATGACAAATGGCAATATGAGGTTGGAATGGTCTTGGACCAGTACACAATGACATTGCACAATGGGATGATCACCACTCTGGGTGCATGTATGAGGGGTATCTACACCCTTCCTGTGGTGGCAACTCAACTGGTGACAATGGAGGAGAACACTGATATCATGAATTGGCATATGGTGAATTGCACCACACTCACAATCATTTCCAACAATCTGTCCTGCAATCTCTGCAGGCACAGCCATACAACAGCCCATGTGCTTTGGCAGGGCCTTGTCACCAGGTTTGGTACTGCAGGCATTCCAGAGGTGATAGTTGCGGTCGATGCGATTCAGGGATTTGCCTTTTCAGGCGAGGTTGATCCCACTCAGGAGATTGCCGCATGGAACAACCACATCTGTGCCCTCCGAGCCCAAGGGCTCACCATCTCTGAGCCTCTCCAGGCCATCATGCTTATTCAGCACATCCCTGACAAGTGGGAATATCACCGTACATCCCTCCAAACACAGTATCAAAATATCTTCTCCGCCCTTACTATAAACATTGTCTCCAATACCCTCCATGCCACATTCCACACATCCTTGTCCTCTGCCTCTGCTGCTTGCTTCTCTGGGGTCCACCCAGGTGGGAAGAATCCCAACTGGAAGAACCAAAAGGGAGAAGGTCTCCAGAACCAGAACCAAAACCAGTCCTGGCCACAAGGCCAGCGACTCCTGCAGGGACAGGCTCAGGGTCAGAGTTCAGGACCTGGACCAAAAAACCCCCAACCAAACCAGCCGTCCTCCAATCAGGAGGAAGAGAAGAAAAAGAAATCACGTTGTGATGGAAAGAAAAAGAAGGCCACAATTGCCGCAGCCCAACAGGCTTCTGCCTCCAGGTCTACTGACCTGTTCATCCAACCACCTGGCTCTGGACTCGCTATTGCCAACCAGGCAACTCACAACCCTCCGCCTGGTCCATCAACATTCATATCTGGTTTTGCCCTTACCTGCTCCACTGAGCACTCTGCTTCCCCCACTGCCTGCACATTGCTTGCTTGTATGAGCAAAACAGAATCTCTTTTGGTCCCTCAGGACCTTGCCATGTGTCACAGATTTGGCAGAATACATTGTTTACGTTATACCTCGCCGAATACTGGGCCGTTTGCCTCGTACTTAGTACCGTTGGAAAGCCCTCGTCCGTCGCATTCTGACGATACCCGGGACATCGCGGGGCGTGCATCCGTTCAGGAGCTACGCACCGATCATTATTATCTGTATCATGTGTTGATTATCTGTGCCATCTGTAGTTTATCACTCCTCATCGTTCTAGAGGGTTCTGGAACAATCATAAGAGTTTTATGCCATTGGCTAGGAGATATTAGTTTCTCCATGTAATTAGTAAGGACCAGAGTCCCTGGGGTCATCTGGTAGTGTCCCAGGTCCTAGTCCTCTGTGTATATAAACTAGCTGTCTGGCGTCTGTAGGACCCAGACTTAACAACTTGTCTACAGCCTAGCCTGTCTTATCCTCCATCTACTATCTGATCTTTGATCACTTCACTGCTTCTACTTGCTTATCTAAGACTGCTGTCCCCTTGCTTATATACTGAGCTTAGGTAAGCATCAGGAATTGTGATACCATGACAGCAACTGATGTTGCATGGGAAACCCCCGCACAATCTAAGAGATCTGCCACAGCTCTGCAGTGTGCACAGCATCATGCCCAAATTGGGTACAAGAAGAGGTTGTCATAAAAGTTCCCCCACACTTCCTCCACGGAGTGGGAACAGAGTGGGTTCAAAGACCCCTTCTGGCAGAGGACCACTCCGTGTCCTCCCTCTCCTCTGATCTTCTCCTCCGTCAACAACATGGAGGTAGATGACAACACTGTCTCTCTTGGGACACCCTATGGAAGCAACTCATATTCATATGTACCTTCTTTTTTGCATTGTTCCCTCACTCACAATTGTTCCCAGACTCCCCCTGTCCCCACACAAGTCCGTGAGGATGTGATGAGCAAGGTTAAGGGCTGGTATTTTAATACAAACAATTATGATAATTTGTTGTCTGCTATTGATTGTGCTGGGGCTAGCTCCCCAATATATATTTTTTCTGCACTTGTATTGAGCATGACTGAGGAGAACTCAAAACCATCTGCGAGATGTGAAGAGAACAATTGCATAGACTGCAACACTTTAATAACTTATGCACAGGAACCACCTGCTGTATGGACACTGGACTCAGGTGCTTTAATGCACTTCATGCCCCACATGAGCAATTTTGTCCAGTTCAAAAAAGGGAACTTTGGAATAGTTGGCACTGCAGGAAATTCCGCGCCTCTTCCTATTAAGGGTCAAGGGACTGTAATCATACAGCACCACTTGCACCTTAAACCAAAAATAACCCACTTGTGGCCTGTTTATTATGTATCAGGATTTCAGAATAGACTTCTTTTGATTGGCACCTTTCTTAAGGCAGGTCTTCAATCAGAAGCTAACTTAAATGGAACTAGACTCGTTACACCACAAGGCAATTCATAGATGTTTGCTAAACCAGCAAAACACAATGTATCCTTGCATCACGTCCACTCACGCATTCTCTATAATCATGCAGTGGGTGAATCCGTGACATTAGAAGCCTCATCATTTGATCTATGGCATTGTCGCCTTGGGCATCCTTCCGATCAAGTCCTTCAGAAGGCCTGAAAGAATTTGTTTGGCATACCACCTACTGATATCATGATGAAACATCTATGTGAAGGTTGCGCCCTTGGCAAAATGCACCAGAAGTATTTTTAAGGTATGCAAATACCTGGAGGTTGTACATACCGACCTCATGGAATTCCCAACGACTTCCTACCACAAATTTAAGTGGGTCATCACATTCCTCAATGAGTACTCTGCCTGTGCCATCATTGTTCTTTTACGCTCAAAAGTGGAAATGCTGACTGCTTTCAAGCAGTTGATGGAAATGATAAAAGCGGAACAAGCCGGGTATAGGATCCAACGTCTTCACTCCAATAATGGAGGGGAGTTCACATTGAAGGCATTTGAGGAATTCCTATTGCTAAATGGTATCAAACACATGACGTCTGCACCTCACATGCATCAACAGAACAGTTGAGCAGAGCGCTTCAATCAGACACTCCGAGAGAAGGCCAAGGCTATGCGTCTATTTGCAAACCTTGCTCCATCATACTGGGAGTTTGCGGTCTGAACCGCCACCTTCTTGTACAACCATACTCCCGTTTGATGTCTCAAGTGGAAGACTCCATATGAAGTCTATACTGGCATAAAGCCAGATATGCAACAAACAAAAATATTTGGCTGTGGAGCCTATGTATTTATTCCCCCTGAGATGTGCAAGGATAAACAAAGTCTGCACTCAGAGCCAATAATTTTCATTGGATATGATGGTGATGGTGTCAACTATATCTTTATCTGCCTCCATCAAGGGAACACAATCTTTAGATCACCCACAGCTATTTTTGACGAGAGTTGGTATCCTTGTAAGCCAATAGATCCAACTAGACGTAACAAGGCGATAGAGAGAGAATCAATTCCTCCACCTGATCCCCCTGCCCCTGGCAGTGGCAATGCTCCACCACCCCCTCCCTCAAACTTTGGTCTGGGAACTTCTCCAGCTCCACCTCCACCACCTTCAGGATCAAGTGCTTCACCTGCATCTTT
>QFDT01001677.1:0-17425 GCA_003315915.1 Macrolepiota dolichaula
TCCAGTTCCCTATCACAGCACTCATCGACATCTATGCATATGGGCGGTTCGGCCGCGCATGGACTAGCTAGCTCAAGTAGCCTAAGCGCATACTCACCTGTTCACTCCCATCATCCGAGGCATCCGAGTCAAACTCTTGCGCATGCTCTCACACCCGTTAGATATCCCATGACCACGTCTTTGCCATCCTGAACCTTATTCACGGATGCGTCCATACTGAGTCATTGGTTCGAAACAAAAGATCTTGGGAGGGAAGGGACGGAACAGGCCTAATGTCGAAACTTTGATGGGTGGTTGTTACCCTGGGTGGCATGGTCATTATCACATTGCCATTTTTGATCTTGCGAGCCTCGTGATACGCGACTTCAACTCACCTCAAGTCCCACCAAGACCCTCCTCACTCATGCCGTTGAATTGCCAAAATTCCTTTGTTTATTCCTCTCGATACCCTTGGACCTAACAAAGGAACCCCCTTGTGGCTTTGACGACCGATTGGCTGGGACTGTTCGGGTCGTGGGTTTCATATCCTCTTTTTGCTCGTATTCGGCTTCGCATTCAAATTTTCGTGTGTGGAGTGATGGCCTGATGTCAGATGGACGACCGTGACTCGACGACGACAGTGTATATTGTCAGTCGATTCTAGTTAGCGTGTTGCTATTGCCACCGCGCTTGCTTCCACTTGCCAAAAGATGCCGCCTGTCATTGTTTCTCGAATTTGGTTTTTCAGGTTCCCCTGTGTCTTCCCACTCACCTGCGGATCTCGCCCATTTCTACTTCCCTTCTGTTTCTCTATATCTGTGTTTGTCATCTCCTGGTCATTCGCGAGTTGTTCGCGTCTCCTATTTGTATCATCTTCGGTTTCACCACCCCTCTTTCCCTTTCCCCCGCTCTCCCTGGATTTCGTGCCTGCCTCAACCTCACCAAGGCTTACGCCCTATTTATTAACCATCACATAACCTTATCCCATCTCTTCGCATTGCACATCCTACCTAATTTTATCGCCTCCCATGCCACCCTTCCGAATCGCGCGTTCCCATCATCTGTCCCCCAACTTAGCATCAAGGTATCCATAGTAGCCCTAGTTATCTATCCTATATTGACTGTTTTGATAAGTGTTGATATTATACCAAAGCTGTAACTCGTTTCCTTTTCTCTCTCTCATCTTGACCTCCCTGTTATCATTTTTTCTTTCGTTGTGACTCCTTTCCATACTGCCAACTTGCTTATGTGTGTATTCTATTCGCGGGAATCGAATTTGCTGTCTTTCTTTTTCATTTGGGGTATAGGCTTCAACTTGGGGTTTTTTATTTTAGCTATCTCTTTCTCTGGGTTTCGCGGTCATCAAAGGCTAATACATTTATAAACATATTCGGGTGCAGTTCTACTTGCACGCGACCACATGGAAACCATCTGCTATTGGGTACATCCCCATCACCCGTATATACACCACACAATTACCACCATAAGAGTCACTGGAACTCCCTCCGCGCATCTTCGCTTCAGAAATTTGTCACCTCGGAAAGCTTGGCAGCCGGATGGAGGGTGAGAGATGTGTTCCCAGCAGCAAAACGAGCCAAGAACGCAACACCAAGGTGATAGGCTTTAACAAGCTCAGCAACAAGGGGGGTGGAAAGGGGACATATACGGACACACGCAACACACATATAGCAACACAATAACATAATTTTATCTTATCTACGAGGCGCCCGAGCTATAACCAAGCAAGCTTTTCGCCGCGGCGCGCACTCCAGGGTCCACATGACTCACGGCAAGAGTCTGAAGTTCCCAGAAAGCGGTACCAAACGGATTACAAAGCTGGGGATCATCAACATCAGGGCGGTAGATGCCATCGAAGATGCGGTCCTCAGTGGAAAGAAGAGCCTCCAATTTTGGGTGTTTCACGATCAAGTCGCGGACAAAATCTAAACCGCGAAGCGCCGACTTTGGAGGCCAGTGTAGGGCGGCTGTCAGAAGCCGTTTGGCAAAGGCTGCGGAGCGCCAAGGTGGTGTTGATGTGCCTCCACCGGTCCGTGGTGAAAAGACCGTTTGGAGAGCGCGGAAGAGGAGATCGGAGATGGGTGATGATGGTGGTACTGTTGGTTGTGATGGAGTTGAAGTGCTGCTGCTGCTGTTGTTTTGTGGTTTGGTGTTGCTGTGTGTTAAATGAGCGCTTGACCCATGGGCGGCTGAACCGTTCATTAGTGATGATACTTGTGCTGTTGACTCAATGTCATTCATCAGAGTCAGGGGTAAGATCATGCCATATAACTGGGTGATAAAGTCGCTTAGATCGATATTCAGTGCTTCACCTGAAATATAACCCATCATGGGCGCGCGCCACCCAATTGAACCAATGCCAGCGCCGCAAACAAGTGATCATCGAATATGGTTGGCAAGGCAGTGGTTCATCAGGGGAAGTGAGGAGTCGGGAATTGCGTGAGTCAAAGGGTTAGGGCTAATAGTAATTGTTCTCACCTTGACCGGAAAGGAGATCAAATGCCGTGGTAATACATTGTAAGCGATGCCGAATGTATTTTAGGTCTTTGACTGCTTCAGCTGCTTCCTCGGCATCGGACATATCTTCGGTGTCTAACGAGATCAAGTCTTTCAACACCTTCATGAGGTCCTGGAAAAAGTTGATGTTGACAAGGTGTGCAAATTTTGCAATGCCTGTCAATGCCGCCGGTAAGAGGGGGCTCGGTCGTGGGTTTTTCAGCACCCGGAAGTACAAAGCGAACAGAAGTTTTAATGTTTCTGTTTGCTATCTCTGGTGATCAGTAATCTATTTGGTGTTAAATTTGGAACAAAAAAAAAGGAGAGAAACAGCCCCAGAGATCGCTCAAAAAAAAAACAAGGGTGACTTACCGCTGCCGCCCGTTCTTCCTTGTCAATCTCGGCTTCTGCTTCTCGCATCTCCTTCTCGATTTCCTTTTTTTCCTTCAGTGCTTTCTTTGCTTTCTTGCTAAGGTGAGGCTGATCGGATTTCTTTCCCTTCCGACGTCGTTGATCCTTTTGCGCGTCCTTCTCGACCTTGGTGTCAGATGCCCGCACCCCGAGCTCGGTCCGAAGCCGAAGGTACAATAAACATGAAAGCACATTTGGGTGGATAGCAAACTTCCGCTCTTTGATCATCCGATTTAGCACCCGGACAATTTCCAGCGAAGGGGTGCCGGTTAGGTCCTCCCGGAAGACTTTGTTTATGGTGTTGATGCAGAGTTCCGAAGACTGGTCGAATTGATGGCGAAGATCGGCATAGGCACACAGTCAATTGCGGGCATGTGGGTTCATAGAAACGGGGCACTAACCTTGTCCCAGGATTTTCTGCTTAGCCTAGCTACAATGCACGAAATGAGATTGACGCTGAAGTTGAAGTGGGTAACTTCTGCCAAAAGAGTGCACATGCAAGACAAAGCAACCTCGGCAAGCTCGGTACGTTCTAAGAGTGATTCTAGCTCGCTTAAGCATACCATATCCACGGACACCGCTCACCTTTGATTTCAGTCTCAAGAGAGCGTAAATAGGTTTGATACACCATAACAAGCCCTTGTTCCCATTCACGAGTTCTTGCAACCATGGAACTGACTTTTTCGGCTTTCTCCTTGTCTGTGAGTGGGCGTATCCGGTATCCGGGAAGAATATCTTTAAATACAGCCAATTGAGACAAGAAAGTAAGTTGACGGATGATAGGATCATTGACAATTGGTTTGGGTTGAGTTGGTGTCGAGATGTCTCGCGAGGAGAACGTGTGTAACCGTCTTAGAAGGCCAAGCTATGTGTTGAACAAATCAGTGATATGTCTTTAAAAAGTAAGGTTTCACATACGCTGTTCTCCGGTTCGGCTAGGATCTCCTGACATATACTTGCAATTTGTTCTTTGGCTGCTTGTACACGATCTCTTCGCGAAGATCTGCTTATAATGTCCACGACAGCAGCTCGTCCGAATCGAGCACCGGTCGCGACATCTTCCACTCGAGCGTCCGGCTCCCGAGGCCTGGGCTCATCTACACTCTTTTCGTCCGATGACTGCTCGGAGTCGGACATAACGAGTACCTTAGCACTCTTTTGGACTGTACCGTCCGGGAGCTTGATAGGGAGACCTTTAATCTTCTTTATACGAGTATCGTCTTGGTTATCCCACGATGAGCGTCGCTTGCGAGGCAATTGTTCATAAGGCATTTCAGCGTCCGAGTCAGAGTTGACTGCTGAGAGATCATCTTCACCCTCGGAGCTCGGAATTCCATCGAAAACTCCGCCATTACTGTCGCCCGGTTGTGAGTCTTCCACCTCTGAATCTTCTTCGTCGCTAGAGTTTAGCGATGGGAGGCCACCGTATTTTTTCTCTACTCGGACCGGTTTCTGTAGCTGGTGTAGTCGATCGAGCTCCTTTTTGCTCCTGCGGTTAAATCATTGGGAGAGTCTTGACTGGAGGTCGAAAGTAGCACGCACCTTGCAATGCCCTTCTGGTCGAGGTGCTTCAAAAATGAAGCACCTTGTAACACTTCCAGGTCCTGATCAGACAGCTCGACATCTTCTTCGCCATCGGAGGCACTGATATTTGGGATAGGAATGTATTTCCTATCAAATGCCTTTTCCTTCCCTTTGCCCTTGTTGTTTGTAGAATTCGTCTTTTTTGATAGTGCAGGTTTATCGTTGTGCGCAACCTTGCGCTTTTTTGAAGGAGCCTATCAAAATATAAGTGAAAGTTCTTGTGAGAATGAAGCTACAAGTTGCCTGTTTTGCAGGTTTTGCTGGACGCTTGCCATGGGCCGACATGGGGAAGGGATGGAGGGAAGGCGTAAAATCAGCACAGCCACTAAGTGTGTTGATCACGGTGTTCATGCTTATGATTGAGACGCTTGACTAGGATAATGGACGACGTTCCCCCACCAACAGAGCATGTTGTCAGGCCACACCATATAGGTCTTCTATCCTTCCTTTCTCTTGCCTTCAAAGATGGTGACTTCAAAGAATTCCCAATACCATTTACTCTCCACCTTTATCGCTGTCTTCTGAACGAGATCTCTGAGGTACTACATATATTTTTCGAAGTACGTGAGGTCAAATAATGACAGTCAGTTTCATAGGTCTGCCAGCCGAAGCCGTACAATGAGGTCCTCAAAGAGATTGCATTAGGTCCGCGTACAGAAGCTGAGGCATGCCAATCCTTCCTCGCGAGCGCGCGTGCTGCGGTGCTGATTGATTTCAAATAATTCAAATCGAGTCCTCATATGACACTCTAGCCAGGAAACCTGGGTACAGCAGATGACCTCACTGTGTTCTTCTCGAGTGAGTACTCATCTCTTTCACATGTATCCTGCTGATCCGTAGCAAAGATGTTCCTGCTTTGTTCGTCGAGAAGCCACCAGACGTTAGTACCACATTAACGGTTTTCAGATCTTCTGATGATGCTTTGTGGGCCAGGACAATCCCATTTTTGTGAGTTTATGAAGCGCGACCAGGCTATATCTATGCTCAGTTGATCCCTTTAGATGCGCAGGTCTCTTTTTGGCTACTTTTGCCGGCGGTGCTTTGTGAGCTTCATCAAGCTTTCTTTCTCTGGCGTGGTCAAGCTCCAAAGAGATTTCCAAGCATGGATAGCAGGCGATTCCTTTGCAGGATATGAAATTATCAACAAGGAACAACTCACTAATGGTCGGGTGCCCCTTTTGCTACACCAGAATCCAGCTGACGCACCACTTTAGATGCGACCCTTTTCAAAACACAGGCAGATAAGAAAGCATGGGCCAAACCAGAACCACTAGAAGCGTATGCCACCGTTGCTCAACGTAGTCCTTTATGTTTGACGTAGTTTCAGATGGGAAAAGGGACTAGCAATTGGGGACGACATTATGGCTGCCGAGAATCTGCGAAGATTCTTTGAGCAGCAGTTCAATGACAATAATGATTCGTCTGTCTTATCCTCTCATATCACCATTCTATTTATTCACTTTCTACAGAGGGCTACGACAACATGCCTTACTGAATCTGGTGAGGATGCATTACATGCATAGAGAATATGACGCGGCGCGAAAGGTAGATGCTGAAAATAAAGCATCCAATCAGTCGCTTATGCAAATAGAATAGCTGCTGTCAGAAGCTATCACTGTCTCTAGAACGAGCGGTGATCGCATAACGCTCCAGAATTGTATCAGGTATGTGTTATCTAGTAGAAGAGTTTCTCTGACACGAGTGTCCTGCTTAGCATGCTTCACCGGCTACCCCCAACAGGGTCAGGTCAAAAACCAACGTTGAATGAGATCCAGCTCGACCTTCATCCTCTTGAAGTCTTTTATGATGTGAGCAAAATTCTAGAGGTATGTAGCATACGAACAATGCGGGCCACAGCTACAATATGACAAAAACTAGGACCAGCCCATCGGCATGGCTTTCAATAAAATCATGCAAGCCATCGGTGTGCAGGACCATTGGGTGGACGTACAGCTCGTACCGCCTCTTGAAGAGGAGTTATGGGTACAGCATGCCGTCCAATCCATTGTATGGAGAGCTGCAGGTGCGATAGCCAGGCTACATGACCTCAATGGTGACTGAGGTCTATTCAAGGGTGCGACAAACTCGCGACCATAGAAGAAAATTTGATAATGGCTTTCATTCCCTCCGGCACCTCAGATGAAACCAGGCTTAGCATAGTATTGAATCGCGCAAATCAGGTATGTCCGATTATTGCTCATTCTCTGAAGGTATGTCTTGATATGAACCGTAGAATGCGCGAATGGGTTTGTACGACCAAAGTTTAAGGAATCTTCTCGACCCTGCTATCTGGAGTGGTCTGGGTATGGATGATTATGCTACCTGGGCTCATGCAGTGTGGAACATTCTTGCCTTGCGGGTGACTAGAAGGTATCCACACCTCATATATTACACTCCACGGGGCGATTTATTCTCCCTCCTAGAGGGCAACAGCGAATGTTCGAAGAGGTACTCATCCCTCGGCGGTCTTACGGTCAAAGTAATATGAAGTTCCTTGGTCTGGACCTGGAAGGACCACCGCGCTCCAAGATCCACGAGTCGTTGGGCGAGGTGCTCAAGCTGAAAGTGCGCCCAACTTGCCTCGACTTAATCAGTGTACTAATACCCCCCCTAGAGAAGTGAGCAGGCCACTTCCGGGGTTGAGGATCTACTCAAAGCATTATGGCATTCTGAGTTCTTGTTCAGGCTGCATGAGTACAGGACGGGTATTATATTACTCGCTGATGTTGGATTAGAGTTTGGGATGTCGAAGCGATCCCAGGCGTTAGTCAGTGACATTATGCCACAGGCGAGTACGACCCGCGTAATGATTGTTTGTTAACTAATCGAAGTAGATCATATGTGGTAAGGATCCAGAACAGCGAGGCTTCGCTTCATTCACTCTCGCGCGGACCATCATCGCATCTGGTGAATTTACGTGTACGTATATATACATGCTTTGTTACCGTTAAGTCTCAACCCATATCACTTCAGCCGAGTCTTTACGCGAAGCATTACCATATTTGTTGGCCGCGGAGAAAGACTATGAATGTCTGGATATTTTGGAGGCCCTCCAAGACGTCCAGTACTTCATTTCGGTCGTATATCATAATCTTGATATGGTGGGTGAACGTGATGCTGCCGCACGACGGCATATTGCGACTGCGGAGAAGAGGAAGAAGTTGGCTACGGTTGCACAGGACGAGGAGGTGGACACTATCTTAAACCTCATTGGACAAATAGGGGTAGCCCTTTCGAGTAGGAAATAATTTTTCATTAATGCATACTGCTTCGTAGCCTCGTAGCCAGTTGCAATGGGCAGAATACATAGTTCAGTTGTAATGTTTGACTAAGACGCCGTTGATCGTCTCCTCCTCAACTTCGCCGTTTTTGGTCAACTCTGATTGTCCGTACGCAGTCGTTCGACCTTTTCGCCATTGTTCCATGGTAGGCGTACTGTCATCTGTGAAGCGGCGCTTGATCCCGACACGTTGAAGAATGGGACTTTGCGTGAGGGGTGCAAGTTTGATGTTATCGTCGGACATTGCAAAGTAGAAAGCTCCGAGTCGGGTATATGACAGTTGGTCAGGAGGTGGTCGCACAACGCTGCATATAGTGTCTCGTTACTACGTGATGGGAAATCAAGTGATTTAAACGTACCGATGGATTGTGGCGCGGTAGAACCCGCCTGAGAGAAACTCCATTGCGTCACCAGCATTTATAATCTTTGGAAATGTGATAATTGCTTAGTGATACCGGTGGGAACGTCTATCTTACCAGGGCGTTGTCGATATGCCTAACCCATTTCCAATTGCCTTCTGGAGTGAGAATCTGGAGGGCTGCGACAGGCTGGCTGTAAAGGATAGTAACAGTACCGAAGTCTGCCCGGGCAGGGTAACTAAAAATAAATGGAGTGCAGAGTCTAGACTGACCAGTATGGCCCTTCAACCAGACGTTTTTGGTCTTTTCTTCTTCCTCTGGACTCCGAGGATAACTATGAAAAGTTCAGTATTGATCGAAATCCTTTCAGAACCTAGTAGACACGTACTATTTCATGAAGCGAACTGAGATAGCTGTTATTTACCGAGGACCAAGTCAAAGTCGACGGCTGAGAAGATACTTACCGTATGTTTCGCCTACCGCGTCGTACTGATGCATATCCACAAATGTTTCTTCTGGGAGCTCTAGCCCAAGAGCAAGAAGCCTGGAACGATGATTAAGTGGAGTAGATCAAACAAAGGGCACCAAAGCACCTTAGGATAGGGTGTAAAACATGAAAGTGATTGTGCTTTGCGAATGCTTCGATCTCTGGGAGAAGTGGTCGAATCGCTCGAGGGTGCTCACGCTTTGTCACATCGCGATTGACTGCGAGTCGATGGGGATCAATCGTGTCCACCTGATCCTGAAAGACTTTTACTGACGATTATAGTGTTCCAACTGATCATGGACACCATTGGCGATGTGCTGAAGCTCTCGTCAGTGTGGCTCGGAGAAGCAGACGCGAGTGTAATAACCCAATATTGGCGAAGTTTGTAGCCTTGATATGACCCAGTGGTTTTCATCGTACCGGCGTAGTCTTGTTTCTCTGATTCACCGACATGTTCGAACGGAACGTTCGCAATGTCAAAGATCCTCTTTGTCTGTGGATGATGTTGTGAGGAGCAGTACGCCTGAAATTGGCATCCGGGAGTACCTGCTCAGGGGTGTAGCCATGGTTCACGATATAAAAGAACCCTTGATTGGTCATTGCGTCTATCACTTGTTTAGCTAGACTAGTACGTCCTTCAACCGTAGAAGCCTTGGATAAATCGACAATGGGGAGATCTGCATAGTCCACTGCGTAAAGACTCAGTAAAGCTGGTGATCTCAATCGAGGTCTGTAACCGTACGATCTATGCTGGTCGGAGGGGCAGGTGTATAGGGTGAGATTTCTGGACCTTGTGTAGTGGTAGCCATAATACAGGAAGATAGTCAGGAAGCGGGGACAACGGGTTACATCGGTCAGGTGGTTAAGTATGAGCTGAGTTCATGATCAATGTCGCCATTTGGAGCTCCTTCTGAGTTGAATTTCTCAGAGAAATGTGAGAACTTGAATATGATTGGTCAGCATGAGCTACGACGAGGGATCCCGCCTAGAGAGATATACTCACCAAGGATCGTCTACAGGATATATTGAACAAGGGGGTCAGGGGCGGAATAATTGCACGCCAATTAAAGATCGTGTCGCGCTCTTCTTTATGTACTAGGTCACGTGTGCACTCAGCCAGAGTCAACCAGCATGCTGCGACAGCTTCATTAGTCCAGAATTCTCCAAATTTTGGGGAGCTTTCTCTCCTATTCATCCCTCATTACTCCTTGCATATTTGTGCAACAATGGATGGTCCTCCCCCTCCAGAGGAAGACTTCAGCGCACTTTCTATCGCGGATCGACTGGCACATAAGAATTGGAAGGCTCGCGTTAGCGCGTATGAATCGCTCATCAAATCCTTTCAGATTTCTGCTTCTGACAACGATCCCGTTTTCAAACCCTACACCTCCAACCCCGATCTACTCAAGAAGATAGTCACTGATGCGAATGCAGTTGCGCAAGAAAAAGGAGTCGAGTGTATCGTCTCTCTGGTAAAGTTTGCTGGAGAAACCGCAGCGAAAACTCGGGACGTCGTTTTGCCTGCATTGGTAGACAAATGTTTGGGTTCTACCCGAGCCGGGACCAAGAACAACGCTTTGGAGTTGATCTTGCAATATGTTGAAGTTGAGAATGGAGGCGCTGGAGTAGTGGTAAGTGATGTAGAGTGTCTTTGGTACCTATACGTGAATTCATAGAGAATAGGAAAATATTCTTGCAGGTTTATCGTCCAAACAACCAAAGGCAGTCGCTGGTTCTGTAGTTGCGTTGAAGGAGGTTGTTCGGTGTGTCCTTTCCTTGCAGCCTCTGTTGTGGCACTGAGTAATTATTATTCAGCAATTTTGGACTGTCAACTGTTCCTCCACCACCAGTGCTCAAGGCCCTTCCCAAGATTTTTGCTCATAGTGACAAGACTGTCCGCGCCGAAGGAAATAACCTCACGCATGTGTTATATCAATATATGGGTCTTGGGATCGAATCTTGGCTCAATGATCTAAAACCAGTTCAAGTCAAGGAACTTAAGGAGGCATTCGAGAGTCTGGAGGGCGAGGGGAAAGGCAAAGGGTCCGTCAAACCAGAGAGGATGACGAGAGCCCAGGCGCGAGAGGCTGAAACTCGTGTTGAAGTCTCGGATAACGTGCAAGAAGAGGCAGCTCGTGTGTTTTATGCGATTCTCTATCGTTGTCTTCCCTCTAATTCTTCTTGTAGCTGCTGAGGAATTCGACCCACGTGCGTTTGCCGAGGAGGTTGATATTGTACCCAAGATGCCGAATAACTTTTATGGCAACTTCAAGTCAAGCAAATGGAAGGAACGCAAAGAGGCTCTAGATGAGCTGCACACGCTCTTGAAAGCAACACCGAGAATCAAAGAAGCACCTGAGCTCGGCGAACTCGCAAAATCTTTGGCCACTTGCATTCATAAGGATGTCAACATTAACTGTGTTACTACTGCAGCCAACTGTTTGGAGGAGCTGGCCAAGGCAACAGCCAAAGCTCTTGGAAAATATCGAGAGTCCATCGTTCCACCTCTGCTGGAGCGGCTAAAGGAGAGGAAAACCAACATCACAGACGCTATTGGGAATGCCCTTGACTCTGTTTTTCAGACCGTGAGTCCAATTTAATTCGAATATCCCATGTTGCATATGAATTGTATGTAGACCACACTCGTCGATATCCTTCCTGATCTGGAGCCCGCTTTGAAACACAAAAATCCTCAGGTCAAAGAGGGGACACTGAAATTTCTTGGTCGTTGTCTCTCTACGTCTGCGGCTCCCATACCACCAGCACAAATCAAACCTCTAGCAGAAAATCTTGCGACCTTGCTGGAGGATGGTTATGAAGGGGCTAGGAATGAAGCTGCGACATGCTTCGGAACACTTATGAAGATGGTTGGGGAGCGTCCCCTCAATGCTGTGATGGAGGGCTTAGCAGATGTACGGAAGGTGAAAGTGAAGGAAGCATTCGAAAAGGCTACCGTCAAATGCAAAACGAATACTGCTCCTGTTTCTCGCGCTCCCCCTCCTGCGAAGAAGCCTACCGCCCCTAAACCTTCGACCTCTAAGCCGGTTGGGCCGGCTACTGACGAGATACCACTTCCCGCGTCCAAGAAACAGCCTATGACGGAGCAATCGGATACCGCTGATGCGCTATCGGTTGACGAGCCCTCCAAGCAGCCGCTCAAAAAGCCACCAGCACGTCTCATGGTATGTTATTAAGAGATCTAGGTTATACGGTGTTTGAACATAGCTCCTTAGGCCAAAAAAGCAGCTAACTCAGGTGCAGCAGGTGCAGCGACAGGTTCATCGGGTGCCGGTCCCCCGGGAACAGCGGCACCCGCGTCCACCGCCAAGAAACCTCCTCCAGCGACGGCTGGTGGCAAGTCTAAGCCTCCTCCACCCCCATCCGCAAGTAATCTGGATACCTTCAAATATAAGCATACGCCAGAAGATGCAGAGAACCTTGCAGCGGAGCTGATTCCGGCTAATATTGCAACTGATTTTGGTGATGCCAACTGGAAAGTTCGTTTGGCGGCCTTGGAAGAGATGACGACTTGGGTAGAACAAGAAGTAGAGGCTTTAGATGCAGAAGTTGTTGTGAGATTTATTGCGAAGAAGGGCTGGACAGAAAAGAATTTTCAGGTCAGTGAATCGATTAAATTTGGTTACATTAATCACTGAATCAATTCAAGGTGTCGTCTAAAATCTATGGTATCCTTACGACTTTGGCGCAGCAAAATCCATTCTTTGGGCGATCCTGTTGTGCTCTTTGTGTACCCCATTTAACGGAGAAACTTGGCGACATGAAACTGAAGAAACCCGCGGGCGATGCGTTGATTGCTTTTGCCGAAAAGACCTCATTACAATTCGTCCTTAACCAAGGTATGGGGTTCTCCCATCCGATCACCCTACTATATGTTTCATTCATTTTCTTTTAGCATACGAGCCTTTGGGAAAACAGAAAGCACCAAAAGTGCTTGCGGATGCTATGGTTTGGATAAATACGGTGTTAACAGAATTTGGTATTGCTGGGTTAACCCTGAGGAGTTTGATTGAATTTTTGAAGACCGCTTTGGGTAATTCCAACGCCCAAGTAAGAACAAGTGCAACAAAAGCACTCGTCACCGTGAAGACATTCGCAGGGCCCAGTACGTGGAACTGTCAAATTCATTGGAGTTGCGCTAAGTTATTGGTTAGGTATCAAGGACCTGCTTGAGGACCTGAATGCTCAACTACTCAACACGATCGTGTCTGAATTCGATAAAGTCGAGGGAACGCCCGCACCAGAGCCTACTCGGACATCTGCCGACCTGGCTAACATAGCAGCCACATCTAGTGGTTCAAACGTGGCAGCGGCCGGCGCAGATCCTTTGGATGATTTGTTTCCCCGGGTTGAAATTGATGGACTACTTAAGGGTACCGCAATTTTGTCCGACGCGAAGAGCGATGCTTGGAAGACTAAAAAGGAGGCACTCGAGGGTTTGCAAGCCATCTTGGATCAGGGAAGTAACAAGAGGCTCAAGCCAAACATGGGTACGTTTGTTCATTTTCTTTCGGAATTTCTCGCTCTAACCCATCATGATAGGCGAGATTGGTCAGGTTCTCAAGGCAAGAGTTGTGGATACCAACAAGGCGGTTCAGACACTTGCACTTGATATTGTGTGCCGTATAGCTACCGGGATGGACAAGTCGTTCGAGAAACATTCAAGACTTTTTGTCTCTCCGATTACGACCGTTTTAGCTGACCAGAAGGCACCAATACGCGCAGCTGCCCTGCAAGCGCTGACTGCCATCGTGACCGCGTGTGGGGGAATGGATTCATTAGTGGCCGGAATCACGACAGGCCTAGAGGCACAGAACCCGCTACAAAAGGGCACGTTGTTGAACTGGCTCGTGGACTGGTTTAAAGAGCATGAACCCTCGTCCCCATTGGATATTGCTAATTGGGTTTCTCCGGTAGTCGCCAGCCTTGACGATCGCAATGGCGATGTGCGGAAAGGCGCCCACGCACTTCTGCCAACCCTTATTCGATACGCTGGGTTCGACTTCGTCATGCACCAGACGAACTCACTTAAGCCTGCTTCTCGAGCATCAGCTGTACCCCTCATCCAGGCTGCTCGTCCGGCTGGCCATGAGCCAGTAGCGCAACCTCCACCGCCTGCTGCAAAACCTGCTCCCAAACCTGCACCATCAGCTGTAAAGAAACCCTCTACGCCCCCTCCAGAACCGAGCGCAGCTGCGCCACAGACAGCAGTCAAAATTGGGACCAAAATCGGTGGCGTGCGGAGGAAACTACCCACTACCGCCTTATCACGACCGGAATCACGGACAGACTCCCTACCAGAAACCAAGCCAGCTCTCGGGCTCAAACGCCCAACCGTGCCAGTGGCCCCTCAGGTGCCTGCAGCTCCAGGTGTACCTTTCGTCAGCATGAATGCAGACGCCAAACGCTTGCGTCTAGCTAAAGATGGCACTCGGTGGATCAACGAAGGTGGACCGGTGAGGAAGGACCTCATAGAGCTACTGCAGGTACAAATGGAACCACATGCATCCAAAGAGTTGGTTGCCCGTCTATTCAGCCATGATCACAACGCCATTAATGACTTTATCGCCGGCCAATCAATGATCGTCGATTTCTATACAAATGCAAGTGGGACAGAGAATACCGAGGCTGTCGGACTGGCAAACTTTGATTTGCCACTCAAGTACATTTCAATCAGGGTACACGAATCCCAGTCCAATCTTGTTTCCAAGTGTTTGGATGTGGTAGACGCTATTCTAGACTTTTTGCGTAGCATCAACTATCAAATGTCGGACGGGGAAGCCCTATGTTTCGTTCCAACTTTGGTTCACAAAGTAAGTAACCAATATCTTCTAGTTTGAATCTCATTGAAATAATATTGATGTTATGTGTTAGCTTGGGGATGCGAGAGAACCCATTCGTCTCCGTGTACAACGCATCTTCCACACCCTTCCCAAAGTCTACCCATATAGCCGTGTCTTCCAAGTGCTTCTAGATCAGGGAATAAGGGCTAAGGTGGCCAAGACACGACAGGGAACCCTCGACGAATTGGCGAACATACTCAAGAAATCTGGCATGACTTCATGTGAACCTCCTAAGGCATTCCCTCTTGTCGCCTCCACACTTTCAGACAAGGATCCCCAAGTGCGTAAATCAGCACTCAACGTTCTGAGGTATGTCTAGAGAATTGGTCTGTTATCTTGAGATTGATTCCCAGTCCAGTGAAGCATACACGCTGGTCGGAGAGAAAGTGTGGTCTCTGGTAGGAACACTCTCCCCTAAAGACAAGACCCAACTTGAAGAGCGACTTCGGCGCATACCCGGACCCAGTAGCCATGATAAAACCGAACCAGCAGCCGCCAATCCAGCCGTGAGTCGCCTGACGGGGGGACTTGCGCGACCGGGTAGTCCATCAGTAGCAGGGGTGTCACGTTTAGCTCGCCCCACCTCTCCCGCCGTCAGGTCCGCATCACCGGCACCTTCGACGAGCTCTCGTGCAGAGTCGCCTGTTCGCGGACCTCGAGCGGTCGCCCCGTCGCCTGTACCAACGTCTCCCTCCAGTCGAGGTCGTGGAAAGAGTCTTCTGCCCTCCCGTCTCGCTCGACCACGGGGCAATCTTCCCGCGATCTCAACAGGTATCCTACGTGAACCTCAAGAGCCGCTTGACCCTTCACCTAGTACTGCGCACCGAGAGGAAAGTGAGCCCCGTCGATATGAACATCACGACCTTCAAACGCCAATTGACGAACCTGAGGAAATTACGCTCACAATATCTACTATCCTGAGCAGTGATCCGATGCGGAGCGTTGACGCATTGAAGAAGATACAGAAGATACTCTCCGCTGGACCTGAAGCAGGACCATCAAACCCACCTTATCGCGAACTAGCGGAACATACAGAGGGTCTCATCGAGTCTATCACATTGCAAATGGCGCATGTATTCGAGCGACCGGAAGAACTCGTTGCTGATGAAAACTTCCGACTCGCAAAACACCTTATCCAGACACTCAACAATTTCTGCGATCATGGCCTCCTCGCCGAATCACTGACCGTCGATATCCTGACATCCTTGTTAGAAGAGCTTACTCTCCGTTTACTGGAGACGGACGATAACTCGAATAAGAAGATTAAGGATCTTTCGCGCTTCATCAATATGATCATCCTTCGACTGTTTGCCACGGGCCGCCGGATGTCAATCTTCAGGTCAGTTCCTTCTTTATCGGTTATTCCTGCAATACTCACCATCCCATCGATTCTAGGGCATTGTTTGCGTTGTTGCTCCAGATTGTCAAACCATTCCCTAGCAACGCAACGCTACCAGAATCCAAGGAGGCAAAAGTAGCAGAGCTTGTTCTGAAGTGTGTCTGGAAACTGGCCCGAAATATTCCCCAGGACCTCGCAGAAGGAAATCTTGACCCTGTTGAGCTATTCCCGGCTATTGAGCATTTCTTGCAGTCAGTGCCGCCCAATGAGTGGCGGGCCCGGTCAACTAACAAAGTACCATGTGGTGACATGCCACTACGAACTATTAAAGTAATCATCCAGCATGTTGTTGGTGAGTGGGCTAGTTTGATAAATGAATATTGAGCTCATTACTTGAAGGTCACTACGGAGACGAGGTATACGATCTATTGTCGGCGTCATTTGACGACCCTTCCGCAACGATTGTCTATCCATATGTCTACCGTATCCTCAACTCCGGCTCATCGCGCATTTCCGAGCTAACGAACCCTCGTAATGGTCACGGTTCAGAACCACAAACAAGATCTCTTTCTCCCGTTTCCTCGAGGCCAATTTCACCGCAGGAATCTGTTTCAAGCAGGCAACGGACGAGTCATCAGACGAGTCCAAGCTCATCATCCGTCTTTTCGCCCCCAACTGAGGAGCCTGACCCCGATGCACAGCTTCTCACGATCATTGGGCACATCTCCAGCGAGACCACAGGTGCACTACACAAAGAAGGCATCACAGAACTTCATCACTTTTTGAAGGCTTATCCTCATAAGAGGCCGCGTGTTGAAAAGATGTTAGAATCAACTGGCGCAGCTTTCCGCAAATATATCAATCGTGCACTAGCGAGTCGGGCCGCAGAGGACCAGGAGAGAGACGTTGCTGTTGCAGATACTTTATCTAGTAAGTCTATTTAATACCCTTTGCGCTTGACTGATAATTCCCCTCATAGAATTAGAGTACAACAGCCGCGATGTCTCGAGCTCTGCCCCTCCTGTTGAAACATCACCTCACCGTGCAGAAACTTCGAGCAATGCGGCGGGCAACCCGGATAAGCAAGAGAAACTATCACGATTGCATGACATTTTTCAATACCGTTCAAGTACGTTGAGTAACGGGTCTTCACAAGGACGGACTACACCCACGACCCAACGGATGTCTTTAGAATGACGAGATGTGGATTATTTTGACCTTGCTCTTCGCTTCGCTTGTATAATTACTTGCTACACATAATTAAGTTTGTTCTGTACCCTCCAACTTCTTTGCTATGACGTTGATTCATGAAACGATAAATACACCGTGAGCTAGGGAATGTCAGTGGGGCCCCAGGGTGGGTTAGTATATTTGTCCTTGTTGGGGTGGGGAGGCGTTGATGAGGCTGTCATTTTGTGGACAAGCTCCTGAGACGCTACGCACTTTGCTCGTTCCCTCAGTCCGTCATTCCCTCTTCCTCTCCTCCTTCCTCTACCTTCCTCTACCATGAATAGCCTCTCTAAACGCCGGCAGCAACAACAGCAGTCGCTGAAATATGACACCGTCATGCTATTCTGGAGAACCATTACCCAGATTTTCTTCAGAGAAATA
>QFDT01001678.1:0-10844 GCA_003315915.1 Macrolepiota dolichaula
GCAGCCTTCCTGTCAGTAATGCTGGTTCCCTGAAATTTGGCTTGGACCTCCTCAAGCGTCATTCCATCGAAAAAAAAGGAGAAAGACGAAGAAGAGATAGTTCGACCCCCACAACGGAAACGCGGCACATCAACCTCTCCCTCGACCAACATTATACGCCTGATAAAAATACAGCCATACGGGTTGTAGGGGGCTCCAGGCAATGGCTCATCACCATCCAATTCTTCTTCTTCATGGGAGTAAACACGTGTGTTATAGGCAAGAACATCAAGGATAGCATCAGATTCCTCTGTGATTGGAAGGATTGCCCGCATCAGATCTCGTGATGCAGGCCCATCTTCTGGACGGGCATGTAGGCTGTTAATCAACCATAGGCATGCAGCCGTGAGGAGGAGGGTTTCAGGCATAAATCGAACAGAGGATAGCCCCTCTTCTTGCAAAGTGAGAGTCTGACTCATAGCCAGTAAGCGAATGATTCGAAAGTTCCTAGATAAATATTGAAATATTAGAAAACAACCAAAGATATGTGACAGAAGTGACGAACCACCATGTCTGGAGAGGAAAAGCACATAAGGAATCACGAAACAGATCTTCATCAAGGTCCACAAGGGTTTTTGTTGCAAATTCATAGGGAACTCGAACTTCAAGACGTGCATTGGAATTGTTGGTCTTGCTTGCATTCTCATAGAGGGCACAAATTCTTTCAACAGACTTGTTTGGCTGCACCGGACCCAGGGCTTCTTTGGCCGTAACAAACTTTGCGTGGTGAGTGCCATCGGTGTTATAAACAACCGCTTTATCGGTTGTGTATGCCTGTATGTAGGCTGTCCTGAAATCCCCTTCAGCTCGTTTGCCAGGAGTGATGCGGAAGCCACTGAGAGCTGTAAGATGGCTTGACAAATCCCGCGAGTACTTGCTAGAATTTATTTGTGTAATTCTTGTTGCATGTTGTTCCGTGGTGCATAGTGCATATTGAACAATTTTGCGATGTGAGCTTGTCTGCCATTGAAGACATTCCCCCTCTTCACTGCTGATCTCCATTCCCACATCGATCCACCAGTCTCCCATACGGCATGCATCAGGTGACAACCGACCATCAAGGAATAACTGCTCAAGGTGGAGCTCTGCCTCGTTATAATTATTGGGGTCATGGCGAGTGGCATGTTTGACACCTCGGATGGTATGCATGATAAAACAATCCTGGGCCCAAGAAACGTCCTCTCTATTGAGAGATTGATTTTCGCACAGTACCAATCGAATGCGGTCTATGAGGCAGCCAACTGCATGCTGTGGGATGATTTTAGTTGCCCAAGCGTGTCCGCCTTTTGCTTTCCGTGCTCGAATTTCTTCTGCCTCACAAGTAGCTGGCCACTCAGAGGCATTGTGTCGACCAAGCAGAGACTTGATTGCAGGGCGAAGGCCATTCTCATACCAAAAAGCACGTTCACTGCCCGTCAAGTTATAAGGTGCTTGCTCCTTGGATCGTTCCTTCGTCCAGAGTTGAGGGAAAAAAATATTAATCTGGTGCCTTGGACCAAACGACCCAAACTCAAAGTTGGGGATCCGGTGGAACTCAACGTGTTCCGTTAAACCCTGACAGAAAACATTAGTAGAAGTATAGGCATCACATGAGATAGATCATAAACTCACATTACACTTTATAGGATATTTGAGATGAATCGAGGATTTCAGTGCAAAGGTAGGATGTGGGACAGCGTAGATGTTGATGGGGGCATTGACCAGGATCCTGTCACTAATGCCAATAGCGGAATCGTAGTCGCGAGTATATTTGAGTCCATGGTCTGGTTCAACATTGTTCCGACAAGGATCAATAAAGATCTGTCTCTTTCGTCCATTTTGATTAATGTATTCGCCAGTGAGACCAGCCCGAATAAAAGCATAGTATTCTTTCTCGGAATAGAGGCGATTCAATAAATCAATAAACTGGTCCAGCGTGTGGGTGATAGTGGGGAGATCATTATAGCAAGAGGCCATGGTAGACGATAGGAATGAGTGCCATAGTATTGATACAGGTATATATATGTAGAATTTAAATGTACTGACGCAAATCAAGTATGCAAAGCGAGTGAATAATCCCGGCACACAGGCTTGTGATTGAATGGAATAATTTTCATTGGGCTCAAATGACAAGGGAAGTCTGAAAATGTACTAATTGGGAGTCTCTTTTTTGCTTGGTACCTAGTAATTTGCAGGCTAGTGACGTCCAAACTCTGTCATCTCAAGATTGTTAGATCCACCGCCAAAGAGGCAGGTAACTGTCAACTCACAAGACACACTACAAGTACACATCTTACTCAACACGACTGTTCTCCAACTTTTCCAAACTTGGGTGCCATGTGGTTGTTTCCAGATCTCCGACTTGTGCTTGCTGGAGATGTCCACTTTCTCCGACATCATTTACTATACTCAGGTGCTGTGCTGTTATCTCCGGATCTCAAACTTGTGGGTGAGGAGGTAATTGGTAGCGTACTCAAGGTCATTGGTTTATTGTTTATTGGCTATTGGTAATCAGTTATTAGCAATCTTGCTGACAAATGATCGCACTTCCTATGACACCCCATGCTCATAATATGCTCTCCTAGATTTAGTCCCAAACCGGTCTCGGGATTGGTAATGTACCCTTTTTTGTCAACCTCAGACTGTGTGCTAAAGCGTTGAACTTTAATGTCCGTGCTAGATTATTCAAGGTGTGCAACAATCTATGACTAACGTAGCACCCCTTGGTAAAACCCTCAGCCAAGGTTGGACAGCAAGTACGTGTAAGTCAATTAACTATAGATGAAACTCTTGACAAACATCAGGTGGCACACTTATAACTTGTTTACACTATCACATAATATGCAATATTGTGTTATTATGACGCAAAGGAGAAGGAATATCTTAACGTTTGAAGGTCAGTAGTATCCCAACTAGTGCAACCTGTGATTAAACTTGACTCAGTCTTTTCATATCCGTACTACGCTATTTACCTTTAGCTTGTCATCCATTTCAAAATCTAATTCAACCATACCCTTGTATGATTACATCCAACTCTACTCGCTATACTTATGACTTTAAGAAACCTCCCTTATTACCAAACTCAACCATACGAATAGCATACAAATTCCTTGTACCTCCCACCGCACTCATTTCCTACCTGCTCATTTCCTACCCACGCTCCATAATGCCTAGCCATCGCCCTGCCAGTGCGCTCATCAAGTTTTTCTTTCTTAATGGAGCCCCATGGAATTGGCCGGTTTGGCAGGAACTCACTGGTATTCGTCATGGCTTGTTCCCACCTGAGGATGATAAGCTTCCCACAGGACTCACTCGCGAGGACGTTACGGACATTCGCTCCTACTTTGACGCCTACAATCGACAAGTTACCGAGGATGACAAGATTACATTTGCCACAAAATCCAAGGGAGGCGCAGCATATCCGGGTCGTGCAAAATGGAATGCATTCGTCTCAAAAAATTGGAACGCCTGGGGTATCCATACTCTTATCATCACCGAGCTCAAAGAGTGGGATGTACACCCCCAAGACATTGTCAATCGTGAGGAGGACAAATCCACCTGGCCCGACGCGAACACCTACGTCCCCGTAATCTTTGACACGCTTGGACTAAAGTTATTTGGTGAAGAAGCTTTCCACTCCAACAGTGAGAGACTGCCAACCGAATTTCGAACAATTGTACGGATTTTTGTTCAAAGATCCTGGAGCAGGATTCGGGTTCAAGTTAACAGCCTCAGAAGTCGCGCACCGACAATTGAGTCTGCTGCTCGTGAAGCATTCAGAGGTAATAGCTATTTGTGTACTACTATCTGCTTTTCTACTTTTCTGATCACATACTAGAACTTGGGGATGGAAAGCCGACGAAGGCCAAGGTCAACAAAATAATTCGTGCCGTTGCAAAGTGGAAGGAATGTGCCGAGATCCTTGGTACACCGGACAGTATGTTAGCAGCAGAGGGAATGCTAGCTGAGTTGCAGAAGGTTATGGAGGCGTTAGGAGCAAAGATCGTCTTAAAGGTGAAGAAGCCAGTCAAGTCAAAAGGTGTGTAAAACTATCGGATTCAGGTCTCTATGCTCACAACAATCTAGACATATGCAAGGTCTCTACCACCGAACTGAAAGCACTGTCTTCAGAGATAAATGTAGATGACCTCCTTGCCGTCTATCATGAATACTTTGAAATGAATGCGGAGGAGGAAGACGACCAACCCATACAAGCATCTCTTCCTCCAATCTCGCATGTGGATGGTCGCGAAGAGGATCTTGGCATGGAGGAGGAAGCAAAAATGCAACCACTGGAGCTATCGAAGGCGCTGGGACTCAGAGGTGCTGTTCTACCCACGTTTAATCCATATCAACATAGGTCTGGCGTCACGCCCTGGGACAATGCAGAGTTGTTTGCATTTGCAGAGAATCAAGTTATGCCCGAGCATCTCAGCCACTTACAGCTATACTGGCACCAACTGGCTGGCCTTCACTCAATTATGCGTAGTTTATTCACGCAGGAGAAAGACCCGGCCCACACATGTGGAATTCTCATTGGGGACGAGGTAGGGCTAGGCAAGACTACCCAGGCAGTCTCGGTAATTGCTTACCTCAACCAACTGATTTATCTACAAAACGAGAATTTACCCCCGCCTCACATCATTGGTGAGAGCCTTTTGTTAACTGCTAGGTGGTTGCCCAGACTCAAATGTTATTCTTATAGCAAAGCGTCCTTTTCTCGCAGGTAGCAAAAGAATCCCACCGCTCCCCCATTTGATAGTTTGTCCTGGAACACTTACTGCCCAGTGGACTAGCGAGTTGAAGACCCTATTGATGCCACATACTGTTGACATTGTGGCATACGATAGCCACATAGATGGGACGTGGTTCTGGGGCCCGGATGGCCCAGTTTCTTCGTCTAAACGGCCATCACATTGTATAATTGTGGTTACCCACTCAGTAAGTTTTTTTTTAACAATTTGGTATGATACTTCTAATTTCCCTGAACAAAGGTTGTCTTCTCCGACTTCAAGAAACTTCACAAAGATCCCATCAAAGGCCAGAAATCGAGGCCCTGGATAATTCCGGAGACAAAGAAGAACGTCCGCCTTGCTAGCACAATGTTTGGTCACAACTATCTTACTGTTGTGGTTGATGAAGCCCACCACATGCGCAATCCAGGAAACAAGCATCTTGCTGTCTTGCGTCTTTTGCAGCAAGCAAAAATCAAATTAATCATGACTGCAACGCCTCTCCACACCGCAGGGAAGGTGAGGCTTATATTGCCAGTTTCTTTTCGGATTTTGCTTATATCCTACTCAGAATGTTGCTTCTCTAGCGCGATTAGTCGGCATCCCACATTTTTTTGATGAAGCATCAGCCATTGAAGAGAAGACAGACGCTGCCAGGCTGCGCAAGGCAAAGAAGAATGACAATGAAGGGGAGGGCGGACTTGCCGAGCAGATTGCTATCAGTCGCCGCCACCAAGGACATTGTATAGGTCATTTATTGTGCCGTGCAACAACAAGTGTTGACTGGGAGGGTAAAGTTCTTGTGCCACTTCCAGAATATAAAGAGATCATAGGCCTCGTCAAATTGACACCACGAGAAATGGCTATTATGGCAAAGGAGGGAGAAGGTGCAAAGACAATGTGAGTGTCTTTCAAATCCATTCCATCTCTCTTACCGGGTAATTAGGGTCTTATCGGCTGGAAATTCCAAAATTCATACAAAGGTGGGTAATGAATCAATAAACATCTCGCGTCTCATCAACTGAATAAATGAAAAATTCCCAGAAATTCTACCTTGAGTATCGTCTGGCAGTAGGATATGCCAAGGAAGATCCTGCCAGCCTGTGGCCAACATTCAAAACTCTCAAGGAGTGGGAGCCTCTCAAAAGCACAAAAATGGATGTGTGCGCAAAGATTTGCGCTCATTACCTCAAGCACGATGATGTCCAAGACGTCACTTTTGAGAACGGAGAGCCTGTTTTTGTATGTAACCCCGCCATACCTCAAGGTGATATTCGGCAAACACGACGCATTATTATATATGCTGAGTTTCCGTCAATGGCTCCTCTGCTTCAAAATGTTGCTGTATTTTCCCCTCAATTAACTAAAAATTACTAATACTTATTAATAGGTCCTAAAACTCCACGGTGTTGATAGCTTGGCTATCAACGGAAAAATTTCATTTGATCAACGCGACCGCTGTGTCAAGGACCTGTATAGTGACAAACACCCTGCCCGAGTCCTTATTTTTTCTAGCGTTGGATCAGCTGGCCTAAATCTTGCTATTGCCGACATTGTCATATTCTTTGTGAGTTATTATTTGTTCACATGTAGCCCATCTTGACGGACCAATAAAGGATCAACCCTGGTCAGCCCAGGACGAACGGCAGATCAGGGGACGAGCCCACCGCCAACCTCAAACAAAGACTGTCAAAGTGATTCATATCATTGCAGAAGATACTGCTGATACTCTTATGTTTGGGGTAGCCCGTGGCAAAGCAACTATGTTTGACGCATTCATGAATAAAGACTTGCGGGAAGGTTTGTAATCCTTTACTTTGTTTTTCTAAACTTAAATAATGTTCTTTTTAGATCTGAGCGCGCTTTTACAAGGTATTATACCTGACAATGCAGAAGAAGATGTCAACGAAACCGAGGTTGAAAGCAAGACTAAACAAAAGTCAAGGAAAAGAAATGGCCGAAAATCAATTGCAACCAGCGACAACAATGACAATCCAGTGGCTGCAGCTGATGACCCCGCATGCCCATCAGATGGAGATGTGCTCAGCAGGAAACAGGTTTTGACACCTTCTTCGCCTTCTAGTAAGCCGCCATTGTTTGTCGGTATGAGTGCTATCCTAACTTTACCATAGATCTTCATTCAACTACAAAAACATCAGAGGGCTTGTTCAGCCATGTGTCCAAAACCCAGAGTACGTTTTGTTCCTTCTGAATTCTATAATATTTATGGAAATTTTCTTGCAGCCAACAGAGATGGGGAACCATCTGATTTGGAGGTGCATGTAGAGGGGGAGTCATTTCTGCGTAAGTAATTTAGTCTATGAAAACGCTAGTGCTGACGTGGATCTATATTTATGCATGGCAGTTGATTTAGATGAAGAAATGCGGAGCTCTTCCCCAATCAACCTTCCCAGTTCAAGTGACGATATCTTTGCACCTCCACGGAAGCGACTTCGTCAAGGCACCATAGGCAATGAAGCCCGCATGCGCATTCTTGCTGGACAAGCCCAGCAGAACACGGTTACTCAAGGCCTGCCAACTCAGACTAAAGAGGTCAAACATTCAACTTCCTATCTCGCAAGTCGTAAGAATTTATCTTCTTCATCCAGTTGTACATTTTAACCATACAAGCAGCACAAATTCAAATACCAAATCCAACCCGGCTCCAATCAAAACCAAATCCATTTGCTCGCAAAAAGGTTCCACCGCCAGCTCAGCCCCCAACTCCATCTGGTTTCCAGATGGCAAGACTTCCATCAAATCCGCCAGCTTATGTTCCTCCACCACTCACTTCCCGGCAGCCGTTGTTAAGTCAAGCTCCAGACTTGCCAGTTTATTCACATTCTTCAAACGTGACAAGAAACGCGGCCAGTATGTCTGCAAGTGCACCTGCAAGGCCGAGTATGCCTATTCTGCCATCAACCACGGCTCAGTCATCAGGAAACATTGGTATGCCTCCTAGGTCTGCATTGAAGGGAACTCGCATAAAGAAGACGCGTTGATATCTGTTTGTGTAAGTTTGTTAGATACATGAGAGCACAGATACTATCTCCTACCCTCCTTTCCATCATACTGGAGTTTTGGTCAAATGATATTTTCTCTTTGCATATTTGTGCTCATTATATCATATCCATCATGCTATTACTTGATCTGTCAATTCATCAGTGACTTACCTAGCGACAAAACGAGTGAGGTGCAGATTCTGGTCAATGAGGCACGTGATTTACATAAGAAATTCCATAACCCATGTAACGTAAAATTCCAATATACCATTAACTGACTGGCAACTCTTGGACATGCGGGCAACCCAACTGTGCTCCTCCTTAATCTCACCGACCAGGAGTGTAACGGTGACGTTGGGTTAGGTGGTGAAGGACAAGGTGAGCACGACGGTGTCCGTCCGTCGTTGGTGTTGACCCAAGAAAGGCAGATAGTAGAGAGACAAGACCGAAACAAAGACAAAGACAGGAATGACGAGAACTTCCGACGACAAGAGGGAAAAGGAGAGAGAAGTGAGATCTTATTAACTGAGGCCTTCAGGTGTGTGTTTCTATGTTTTTATACTACGAGTGGGGGTTCATTTCGGAACTACAGACTACTGAAACGGAGAGATAGAGGTACTGAGACGTGAACTTCAATATAAATTCTGTAAATTAAAATTGAGACCATGAGGGGAACGTAGAGGAAGGGGAAAGGAGGGAAACTTGGAGAAAGAGACTGAATTATAAGTATGGTAATGAAATTTCGAGTCAATATTTCTGAATACATTTATAGGAAATACGGGAGTATGAATGAAAGGAAATGAACGGTCACATTGACCGTCCAATACAAGTGTCGTGTCGGGCATTCCGGGGTACAGAGAGACGCCTTCGGATCTAGTGAAGGTGGAGTTGCGAGGTGGCTGTGCGAAGCCAGCGAGCATCTACCCTTTACAGGAGATTCCAAGCATTCATAGCCTGTCCCCCTTCCACCCACTATTGCTGCCCGCATTTCTCCCCTTCACCAAATTACAGAACAGCCTTGCTAGACGAGACGTATCAAATTATAAATAAATGACTAAGCTAGTTACTCAGACTACTCAGAAACTCTGTAATAATAGGGGCTAAAATATTAGAAGCAAGGTTGCAAATCACAAAGAGCAGCATAGCGTATCACAGGTAATATTGTGCTCGTAGTCCAATTCTGCCAAAGTGCTGTACAAGTTAAGACCTTCCTGCCACCGCATTTTCTTGGCCTCCTTATTTGCACGGTGTATATCAGGGTGCTTTTTTTCGAGGGCAGCTTCCGAGAGGAATAAGTTGTCCACATGTCGGAACACCCCTCCTGGGCTATAGTGCGTGAGAGAAGCTCGAGTCTCACCTGCAGCTACTGGAACATTGCTGTGTTTGATAGTAGCGGAGGGGATCAGGATGGTGGAGCCTGCAGGAAATTCTACCACTGCCCTGAGGTCGTGCAGAACCAAATGACCTCCAGTGGACGGCTGAAAGTTTCCAAGGGCCAGGACAGCACACCAGCCAAAGGGGAGGTTCATATGGTCTCGGTGGGGGATGGTGGCTACTCGTGGGGGGAAATTGAAGGAGGCACAGGCGAAAATGCTTTTGGGACTGATCTGTGTGACAAGGCCTTCATACGGCTTGTGTTCCATGACCTTTTGCATGGTCTCATGATAGGTCTTGTAAAGCTTGGGGGCCCAGAGCGACATTGACACTGAGGGAAGGAGCTCAGTAAAAAGCTAAATAAAAAAGAGGCAGGCTTACTGTTAGCGAAGCCTAACGTGCGCTTGAAGGGCTTGGATTTGAATAGAGCATCCACTGTGCGCTGAAGGGGCCCAAGATTTAAATTATGAATCCGAGTGGCCCCCTGAGAATAGGTGATACCAGCATCCAGGGTCTTGTATTTTCCCCTCCGATGAGTTCGACTTTCAGGGGGAAATTGGGCGCGGCTTGAAGTGCGGGCCATGCGGTCGTAGAGTTTGCAACAGGCCTCAAGATAGGTCGGCTCCTCAGGTCGGCCTGCCAATACTGCAAATATCCGGCCCCTTTCATCCAATAGAGGGACGGGCTCTATTCCTGTGAAAGAGGTGTCATTTTGGGTCAAAGGCACAGGCGTTGGCCAACATACCTTGCCAGGGCCAATACTCATAGCCCTTGTTCCGGAGGGCCGTTAAATCGCCATGGGCAGAGGAAGAGAGCTCAGGCCAGTGTGTGGCCCTGTTGCTCAAAGGGAGGAGGGGAAGGCGTTTGGACGGCCGGCACTTTAACGAATGATAGCCACACCGTGTGACTGGAAGTTGCTGCGGCTGTAACCCTGTGGAAAGGGCAGTCAGTTTGCCTACGGCAACGTGCTGCTTGGCCTTTGTAGACACGCGAAGGAAGCCATTGATTCCCCTATCGATGGATTTGTTGCGTCGGCGCTTCTTGTGGCGGGCAGGGACACCAGAAGAGTCGTCTTCATCGCTGGAAATGCCCGGCCCATCTTGGCCAACGAGGCCATAAGCTCCAGGGGTGGCGTTGGAGGGGGGGGAGGCCGAGTTAGCTGAACGTGCAGAGGCAGCGGAGGCAGCTTGAAGCAGTGGAGGGGGCGAGGGGGCCATGGTAGAGGCAGAGGGGCCTGAATAAGGGCCTGCGGAGGCCTCCCTGTGGGAAGTTGAGCTGCGCTGGCGTTTTCGTGATTCAATAGGGGCGGCCTCGGCCACTGATGCATCGGCAGGCAGTGCCTCAGCTACTGACACGCCCTGTTGCGCCTGGTCATGCAGTTCCTGCTCAACAGCGTCGGCTTTGTACAGCAGCTGGGCTAGCTGCTCCTCGCCAAGGACACACCGCGCATACACATTCTCATACTTCTGCCTAGGTCTAGTCTGTTGAAGTTGAGTAGGGACAGACAACACAGGCTGGGGCACTTGCCGTTCGAAACTCGTAAAGAGCTGTCTCCATCATGCGTTCCTGGCAATTGGCTGGCAGCAAAATTGTGCAAAAAAATCAAATAAATGGGGGGCAGCGAGGTAGATTGGAGGTTGAGAGGCGGAGGGAGTGGCAACGCTGACGGCAACACCCCTTGTGGCAAGGTGAATCCGAAATGGCCGTATAGGGACCT
>QFDT01001679.1:0-32203 GCA_003315915.1 Macrolepiota dolichaula
TAGGTACCGAAGTTGAAGGGTAGAAGTGGCATCAACCGCAAAAACAAGGCGGCCGATGACGAACAGAAAAGAAAGCAAGAAAGTGAAGAGGTTCCAGGAATGGGGTGGGGGCAGAATTAGGTTTTGCTAATCCCCAATAATGTCCAAAGTGGAAGAAAGGAGAGTTTTTTAAGAAAAACTAACCGTAAGTCGTCATATAACGCCTATCAATGCACATCCAAAACTTGGTGTTGCTGTTGTTGCTGTTGTCGCCGCACGGCACGGTTGCAAACTACAAGGGCCCATTCCCCATCAGAGTCATCAGGCGGAAAGGCGAAAGCGAGAGGGTTATCCTTCAGGAAGTTGATCAACCAGTACAAATTGTCATAGCGCTTGCCCATAGACCACGGCCATTCAAAGCGCCGGCAGTCATTGATGATATGTTCACGTGTTTCGAGTGGGTGACCACATGGACACGTGGTTGGGGCATCTGGGAAGAACCGCGCCCGATAAGAGCCGATGGGCACGTGGTTGGTGATGCAATGCGTGAGGCGGGTGGCAAGGGAGGGCGTCATGTCTTGGGTAAGCCATGAGCCGCCGTTAGTGTAGGTTGGAAGGATATATCGGTCGCTTGATCCGCGGAGATATAAGAAGTTATGGCCCAGGTAATCCTGGTCTTCCATCAGGTGACTGCATTGCCACAGCCACCGGCATCGGTCGGTCCAGGCTTTTTGGACGAAGCCTAGCGATTTGCGCACCATGTTTGGGATACATGGTGTATGGAGTGATTTGGCTAATTTGTGAGCGCGATGGTGGATCGACCATTTTTGAGACAATGGGATTTGCCAGAATGTGATGTGATGGGTGGGGGAGGTGGAGAGCCAGCGAGCGACGGGTTCAGCGACAGCGATGGAATCGGGATGTGCACTGTGGGCGCTATAGTCAAACAGACGTTTAGCGCACGAAAGAGAGTCAGTAAAAATTGAGAGGTTAGTAATACTACGGGAGTCTGGAGACAATCGCGCAGAATCAGAGGAAAAAGAAATAGCAGACAGGAGACCGAGGCGGAGAGCATACGATTCTGAATCAGAGGAGAGTACATTACCCACAGGGACAACATGAGATTTGAGGGGAGAAGAGAGAGAAGAATCAAAAAGAATAAAAGCCGAAGTGGCAGAAAGGGCTTTCGCTTTTAAAGGAAAGGTAGAATTTGGACATGAGCCGTCTGTGGAAACCAAAAGTGAAGAAGGAGAAGAAAGCGCACGATCCCGAGCCTCGCTAGCCTCAATGAGGTGTCGGCGTACAGCCTTGGTATCGTCATCTGTGTTGCGCGGGCAGGAGCGAAAGGAAATTTGTGAAGAAAATTTATCTAATATACGTGTACCTGGTTGAGCACATGCATGAAGGCGGTGGAAGGAGTCCGTAACGAGGACGGATTCGTGGAGAAAGTCGACAGCTGGTGATTTAATGCTGATGTTGTCGGGGTTATCGTCTCTTGTCAAAAGTTTAAGGGGGTGGTTTGGAGGGAGGGTTCGGAAGCGGATAGCACATCGTTTGGCAAGTTTGTGGATGTGGTATTGGAAGGGAATGAGGCCCGCGATTGACTCAGCGCCACCTCAAGGAGTAGTGCGAAAGGCGCCAGTGATCCATATTGACGCTGATCGTTGGGTTTTATTGAGTTGTTGGATAAGCGCCTTGTTGCGAGCGCCTGTGAAGTACCAGAGCTTGAGGCCATATGTTGCCATGGGGACAACACATGACCTGTAAAGAATACGTTTCTGAATAGGGTTAAGGCCTCGCACCGAGTTGCCCAACAGCCGTAAACACTTGACTGTGGATAGGGATTTAGTCACATAGTATCGCACGTGTTCCTTGAACGTTAGCGCTCGGTCAAAATAGAAGCCGAGGTATCTGATGAAGCGCTTGGGAGTGAGCGTCAAGATAGTGCCGTCCGTGTGTCGAAGCGTGACGTCGGGGTTTGGTTTGGCCCAGGGGCAATTGGAGAAGTGGAAGACCTCGCTCTTGTTGTGTTCGAGAGTGAGGCCCATGGAGGTGATGAAGGCTGAACAAGAACTGTAGACCTGTGAGATGAGAGAGGCATTAGTAGCAAAACTCTTGGACTGAACAATGATGAGGCCATCGTCAACAAAGGAAAGTATTTTACACCGAGGGTCTGAAGTAAAGCGGTACATAAAAGGGGAGAGGAATAGTGAGGTAAGGATGGGGGAGAGGGCAGAGCCTTGTCCTACACCTACGGATGCTGGGAATTTGGGAGAATGAAATTGGTTCCACGAGTAAGAAGTAAAACGATCGGACAGATAGTTTGTGAAAAAGGACACTAAGCAGGGAGGGAAACCGTGTCTGTTTAGAATGTGGGTAAGAAGAGAATGGTTAACCGAGGGGAAGAATTGAGTGACGTCGAATGCAAGGACGCTCGTTTTGAGTTTCCTTTTCCATCCTTTTCAGACAGTGTGAGTGAGGTAGACGCCAGCATCCTCCGTTGAACGTTGGATGATGCCGCCGAATTGCAGCAGGTGGACGAGGTCGAGCTTGGCCGCGTCAAATTGCATGCGTGTCGAAATGACCTTCTCAATAAGTTTTCCTAGTGTATTGAGTAGGACGATGGGTCGGAACATTTTCGGCGTCGTGTAGTGCGGTTTGCCAGGTTTTGGGATGATGACAGAAGTAGAATCTTTAAAATATGAGGGCCATGTGGATGTCGCGACGCATGCATTGGCAAACGCTCGTATATGTTCTAACGCCGGCTGGGAGGTGAAGATGTCCTTGAGGTGTCGCCAGGACAGATGATCTGGGCCCGGCGATGAGGTATTTGAACAGGGGTGAAGAGCATCTTCTAGTTCCTTGATAGAGATTGGTTCCCACGTGCGAGTGGGTTGGAGGGGGAGGTGAAGCGCCGTGTCTAGGTCAACAGGACGATTAGCAGCAGAATTGTATGTGCCGTCGAGACCAGTCCAAAGCTGATCTAGATCGTCACACGGTTTATTCTGGTACAAGATGGACTGTACCGGTGGTAAATTGCGGTCCTTGGCCCACCCCATCAGGTCCCAAGGTCGCGCTTTATCGACAGAGATCTCTTGGATCTTGTCGTCGAAAAACTTTCTCTTCGCACCCCTACACGCTCTCCTAAACCCCATCCACCGCGCCTTACACCTCCTTTCCTTATACAACTCCAGCGCCATCTTGCAGTCGTCATTCCACCAGGGCTTCGATCGCGAAGTAATTCTGATGTCTTTCGCGTACTTGTTCCACTGTTCCTCTACATGAGATTTAAGTGATGTGGCATATTCGTTTACCAATTTCCCGGAGTTGAGGTCTGGGGTTGGCCGTTCGAGGAAGTCTTGGATGGAGGATATGAATTTGCCTTCTTCCTTGGAGTGTTTGGTAATGCCCTTGTGTTTGACGATGGGCATGACTGGTTTGATTTTGACTTTAATCCATAGCGGGGCGTGGTCGGATGAGATACGAAACTCGTTGGCTATTTGGTGGGGTACCGAGTTGTCGTGATGGAATTGAGTGAAGATCAAGTCGATGACCGTAGATCGTTTTGTACGGTCGAAGGGGAAGTGGGTGGGACCCGGGTTGGAAGGGGGGGACCTGTGTAGTGTCAGTGAAGCCATGTTGTCTATCAGGTTGTCCGATCTGGAGACATTGTGATATTGTTCGGGATCCCATGCAGGGGACCGGAGGTTAAAGTCGCCGCCAGCGACTATTATATTAAGCTTCTCTAACCGCTCCATATGGGCGTTAAAGAAGTTTTGGGAGGCGCCTTCAGCGTCAAAGTAGCAATTCAAGAAATAAACGCGGTTAGGAATTGACAATGAGATCAGTTGGAAGTCTGTTGAAGAAAAAATGTCCGGATGTACGCGGGGGGTAAGAGAGGATAGTGAACGTCTCACGTATGTGAGAGTCCTAGGGTTTGGGATGTTAGAATGGACCGCAATCCAGTCTTTGTGAATAGGAAACCCGTGCATCTCCTCCCCGTCAGGGAGTTTAGTCGATGGCACGTTACGAATATGGCGAAATGGAGGTTCCTGTAGGCATAAAATATGAATGTGAGCCAGGTCAGGAGAATTGAGAAGGACCTCCGTCAGAGGCCAAGAGCGAGCAACATTTTGAAAATGAAAGAAGAAGTGAGACAGAGTCCAGTCTTTGATAGGTTTAGAGTCCTCGCTACTCCCTTTTGGGGATCGGCGGTCAGACTGTGTTTTGGAGAGGTTGTGCTTACACATAGACTGTCTCAGTGTTGAAGTTGAGTCGCGTGTGGGCGTCTCGGATCTCAGCGGCCTTTCGTTGATGCCAGCCTTTGTTGTATTTGTTTTGAGCGAACGAGCATTTGTCGCTATCCGCATGATGTTGGTCCAAGTTGCAATTAAGGCATCGGAACTGGTTGATATGAGGGCATGGCTGGCCGGCAGCTGTGCCTGGTACCCATGTGCTTGGGTCATCGTCCTTCCCCTTTGGTTGACAGCACCACCCTAGTTGTTGGTGGAACTTCTTCTCATGAGGGCCGCCGCATATGGCACACCTTGGATTTCTTCTTCGGCAAGCGAAGGTGGTATGGCCCCACAAGGAGCATTTTTCGCAGAAGGGGACGGCAGTGTGTTGATTCGCCGCACGGAAGGTGCAGGTTCGACCTTGGAAATTGATCGTCCTGTTAACGAGGAGTCTGGCTCTGGCCCCACCTTGTGAGTCCCAGAAGTCCATGTATAGTGCCGCTAGCGACAAGTGAGGGGAAATTCTTGCGAACCGGGGTGTGCCCGCGAGTCCGTCCAAGAATGAGGCGAGGGGGGATCGGTATAGTACTGAGGCAATGTCATTGGAGGTGTTGGGTGTACCATCCTCCTTGAAGTACGGGAGGTTTTCCAACCTCACAAACGATTTGGACTGAGGTAGCTGAGGCACGAGGTCCTCATATATCTCATCCGTGATGTCAGGCAACTCCTTCCTCATCCATACTCTTACGATGTGGAGTTCCTCCTCGGTGGCTACGTTGTTAGTGTTAAACCACAACGTCTTCAAGGTCTTCTTCATAGAGTCAACCCTCAGATGGGACCGATGGTGTACAAGTCCTCAATTGATGGTTTCGAGGATCTTTTGGGAAAATGGGATCATTTCGTTTCGAAGGAAAGGGGTGAATGGAACGATGATGTTCTTTCTAGAAGGGCCTTGAGTGACCGCGGGAGTAGTTGGGCGTGAGCGTGGGCGAGGGGAGCCGATTGGGTTGTTCGAATTTTGGGAGTTTCCCTTTGAGCCGTCTTGACTGGAGGGGTTTTGATTTCTCCTTGTGGGGGTTTTATTGGGAGTGGGAGGGGTTGGGACATCTAGTCCTAGGTCGTAGCCGCCCGCTCTGAGCATGGCGTAGAGTTTGTCGCGAGTTTTGTTGGGGAACGTTACTCACAAGTCAGTGTATTTTTCCATAACATGTCAAGGTACGTTAGGGGTAGGCTCAATTTTTGTGGCCTGGGTGTAGGTCCTTCCAGGCCTGCTGGAAGGTGGTGATGGTGCAGCCGATCTGTTGAAGTTCGGTTTCCTTGCTTCAACGGTCGGTTCAGGTGGATTTGATTTTTCCGGTTTGCCCGGAGCTCCCCTCTGGGCAGGCGTCTGATGACGTGGCGCTCGTCGGCCACATGTAGCTACTACCTTCCATCCGTCTCCTCCACTCCCCACTCCACTAGTCTCTCCTCTGCCTGTCCCCCTTCCGCCCATCTTCCTTCCGCCCGTCTCACCGCTCTTCGATGTTTCTCCATCACGTTTAGGAATGTTCATTGCCTCTTCCTTGCTCTGTTCCATCGCTTGGGCCAAGTCTTTCGCAAGTTGCGTATCAGCCGCTACGTCGACGTCCATATCATTTGAAGATTTGGGGTTTGGGGTGATAGGGTGTTGGGGGTGGGATTCAGGTTACGCGTCTTCCCCTTTTCCTTTGGTTGGGGAGTGGGTGTTTGAGCTGGGGATGAGTCAACTATGATAGGATGGCCTGGTGAGTTCCCCAAGGCATGTTGTTCGATGACTGCGGCTACTTCTTTCTCGAAGTTAGGATTACCCTCATCAAGTGGTGGATCCACATTGACATGGACAGGGATTTGTTTCGATGATGTAGGGGGAGGGGAATCGGTATCCAGTGTGGAACCTTTACCCCATTGGTTTTCGACTGCTGCCGCAAGGTTGTACCTGTCGGCCCATTTCTTAAAGATGCGAGACCAAAGATTGGTAGCTCCGACTACCCGTGAGGAGTGTGTAGGTAAGTTGCCGATAGGTTCGTCGCAGACGGTTTCAAATAACTCGAATAATCTGTCGCCTAGCTCAGATCGGTGGATGTCGAGTCTCTTGTCGATGATATGTTGGAGCCACTGCGTGATTGACTCTACGGCAAATTCCATAGCGCGGACGTCGCCTACTCTGACGTTGTCCTTCTCAGTGAACCAATTCATACCGTCAGTGACGAGCTTTTCGATATGTGGTGGAGTTGGCCCTAGTGTAGGGTTAGGGTTTTGACTGGGGTCGTCACAACACATGTTGGACGGCTGTTCAACATGCGGCGTACCCGCAGCTGGGAGAGAGTTGGCGATGTCGTCGGCCCATGCGACGACACTGGACAGGATGGGTTGGGCTTGGTGGTGCGCCACGTATTGTTGGGCGGGCGTTAGGAGTTGTTGGGATGTAGGACTAGACATGATGTTGGTGTCCATTTGATTAAACGCAGATTTGACATCCGCATTGGTTCTCGCTGTGTGGTTTGATTTGTCGGATGCGACTGAACCGGCGGGGGATGACGCGTTGGATTCGTCGTCAGCATGTAGGTCAATACGAGAGGCTTTTCTAGTGATTGACTGAGTGGGTGAGGAAGGGTCCCGTCCTCTCTTAGATCCTATTGACAGGGCGGGTGATGATTGTTTGAAAGGGCCTTCAGAAGCGGCCCTAGGGAGATGTACTGCCAATCCAGTGCCAGACTGGATTTGAAGCAGTGGGTTTACTGTGTCGGGGGAAGAGTATCTGCCCGGTTCACTGTCCGGGACTACTTCTTCATGTAATGATTCTTGAGAACTCCCTCTCCTCATAGAAATTCCCAATGAGCTACTGATTCTTCTCAAACTGTGGCCTGCTCTCCTGCGTACACTGTCGGCCTTCATAGTGCACTAGATTTCACAGTAACGATGTATAGTAAACCGCTTTCGAAGTAGGTGATGACGGTTACTGGAAAAGGAAGGTGCCAGGCCAAGGCTTTGGACGCAATAAAGCATAAGCGGCCACTCCCTTGTCCTAAAGATATCTCCAAAATCGTCCTGGGGGCCTGTCGCTCGTGTTGTCGGGCTGGCAATGCCCATTGTTCTTGCTCTAAACCCAGTCCTCTGGCCCAATACCAGGCCGAGGCCCTGTATTCCTCTGTCATATCAGGCTACTCTTGTGAGTTTTCTCTTCTTTCTTTTGCGACTTCTGACATCAACTCACTCTCCTGCCTCTAGACCTTGCCACTCGCTTCCGGAACCTTCACGTCATATGGGCTCAGCTTCAAGGCCTGGAACTCCAGCTACGCCTGGTCTTGGCTCATTATCAAGCCCTGACTTTTGAGCTGGCCCAGGACCTTATGCGTGCCTGCCTTTACCATTCTAGCGATCCCCACTACTGGGTAACTTCCGGCCTAGTTTCTGATTTCAACGCCAAAGACCGTTTGTTTGAGGCGGTCAAAGTTCTGGTTTCTCACCCCGATACCCAGGCTGCAGCGAATGACCCTGTCGCGGCCTGCCGCGCGGTGTATGAGGCCCAGGAGACCCTGCTTTTGTTTATCCACGTCGCTCAAGGCATCCCTCCTCCTATCTGGCCAGCACTTCCTCCTCCAATGACCTTTGACAAACGTTGTCAGCTTAGTCAAGACATTCTCAAACCCCCTCCTCCTTTTTCTGTTCCTGTAGATGAGGCGGCTCCCCCTCCCACCGAGGATGGTTCTCTTTCCATCGCTCCTGCTGAGCCTGCGGCAACTGCGGTCTTATTTCCTGCCTTCTCTAAGTCTAAAGGCAAGCGTAAGGGCAAGGCCAGCAAGACTTCTCCCGAGGACAGTGTAGCCTCTTCCCATGGCTGCTGTTCTCGCGCCTCTTATTCCTTTATAGTTCATAGCGAGTCGGAGGAAGGAGGGGGCAGTTAGGTAGCTGGTTCCTTGGGCGATTTTTCTTGTATCCCATCTTGTCGAGTTTCTTATTTTTGGTCTTGTGGTCTTGTTTCCTAGCATCTGTCCTCTGTGCTTGGTATCCGTTGCTCCCTGTAGTTTTCATAGGGAAAGAAAATGTATATTGTTGACCTCCTTCTCTGCTATGTGATTTTTTAAGGAAAAAATATCCACGTTGCTTCAAAGAGGTCGTTCTGTTTCTTGGTAAGCAGTGCGTACGTACCCGCATTGACTATCTTTTTGAGCTTCTCTGGTCGCTTTGGGTTCTAGACATATTCTTTATTGAATAGAGATTCCTCGGAACTCCCTCCCTTGAGCATTTATAGGGGGGGTGATTGATCTCTCTTGCCTCGGTAGGTAGTCTCTATGTCTATAAGCAGCCCCTGAATGGAAGCCCCTACTTTATTCCTATAATTTTTCTGTGGAACCTTGGGTTTTTCCAGTATATAGGTTGCCCATAGTCCCTTCATGTCTCTAGCTTCTATATTGTTATCTCTTGTGCATCCATCACCATGCCTCAGGCCGACTTTGATTCTCCTACCTGCACTCCTCCGCAGGTTGATGCTTTGATAGCGTCCTGGAAGCACTTCCTTAGCCAGGCCGGGTCCCCTGCTTTGGAAGCAGGGTCCTTTGTTGAGTCTCTTGCTAGCGCATGTCTGGTCAACCACCCTTCTCCTGACGTTTTGGCGGGTCGCTCCTCTTCTGATCCTCCCGCTACTGCCTCCTCTACCTTGGCTAGCGAGGATACTGGTGCTCCTGCCTCTGAATCTGTTGATGATCCGGACGCTATTGAGGATTGTACCTCTCCCATCTGTGAGTGCAGTTCTTTTATCTATTCTTTGTTGTATTTCTCTAACTAGTTTCCTCATGTACGGCGCTAGACCTTCAAGCTCGTCTTGCAGAACTTTGCACTTCCTATTCCTTGTTGCAAGACATTAAATCCAGGTGCCATCACACTGCTGCTCGTTTACAGCTTCAGCTTCTTGCTCTGTATTATACTTGTGCTGGGGGGCCTTGCCCCGTTTGTGACCTTCTTTGTGATTACTAGGTTGTTAGTATGTCTTATTCTTTGCTAGCTAGTACAAAACTTTCGTCCTGTATCCCTAGCTAGTTGAACTTCTGTCAACTTCATTCTGCGTCCTGGTTTCACAAGCCCCACTCCCCCTGACTATGAAAATCTGACGTCCTTGTCAATCGAGACAAGTCCGACCTCCAGGGCTCCTGAGCTGTTCCTCCACAAATTTCCAATGAGCGGTTCGCGGGCTAGCTAGCTGACTCGACAACACCTGGGACAATTTTCCGGTTCTTAAGTTCTTCCAGCTACGTGGTCGGCTGCTGTCGGCCCTTCTCGCAAAGATTCTACTCGCTGGGTCAAGTAGTCCTTACGTCGTGAGGTCGTCTCACAAACCATGCCTCCTTGGGCCTGGCGAGGTCACGGTATAAAAAGGCAACACTTTCTCTCTAGCAGAACAGCCAATGACTGTTTGTTAAGCTTTTCTCCCCTTGCTATGTCTGCTGAAACCGCCAACGCCTATACCAAGCTTGACGATGCTCTGAGCAACTTTTTGCACAGAATCCAGCGTCTTGGTCGGAAGGAGACAACCAAGAACTCCATTATGAACGCCTTACAGGCTATTATTGAACCTGCTGTATGTTGCTAGCTGTCTATGTTCTCCACCGCTGGTCCACTTATTTGAATTCTCAGGAGGTGTTCCTTCGCCAGCTCAGTATCGACCCCACCACTCTTGCAAGGCCGGATAACTATAAACTAGTTAACCGTGCCCGCTGCACCTTTGAGCAGTGGCAGAATGAGCAGGACAAGACCTATCACTTGCCTCCTGTTCATGCTCAGCTCCATCAATTTAGCCAGCAGCATTCTTGCACTACTTGCTCTACTCGTAGTGGCAACGTTAATGAGCCTACCGGTAGCAAGGCCCCAGCTAGCAAGCCTGCAGCCAGCACTGCTGCTGTTGCTGCACCATCCGCTGCTTCTATCGCTAGTTCCACTGAGGAGCCTGCGCCACCTCCCAAAAAGGTATGTGAGTGTTCTCTTGTGAGCGGACCTACTTCTGATATTTCACTCGCTAGCGCCATAAGGGCAAGCAAGCAATCTCCAAAGAGGTCCTTACTGATACTGAAGGGGAAGAAACCGAGGTCGTGATCACTGGACACAACCCAGCTAATCATCCTTTTCCTGGTGTCCCTCCCACTTCTGAAGTGAGCTCCCCCTTAGTTCCTGGTTTCTCTAGTTCTTATTCTGAACCTAGGCCATGCAGGTCAATGAACCCGTTGTTTCCAAGGTCACAATCGTCCCTAATGTCTGTTCTTATTTTTATTTTGCCTAGCTAGTTCACAGGCTGACCTCTATATAGTCCATCAAGGCTTCCACTCATTCCAAGACAGTACATATTCCCTACACTTGGGTCCCTGGCATGGATATTATCACAAATCCTGATGCTTACCTAAGCTCAGTATACAAGCAAGGGGACAGCAGTCTTAGATAAGCAAGTAGAAGCAGTGAAGTGATCAAAGATCAGATAGTAGATGGAGGATAAGACAGGCTAGGCTGTAGACAAGTTGTTAAGTCTGGGTCCTACAGACGCCAGACAGCTAGTTTATATACACAGAGGACTAGGACCTGGGACACTACCAGATGACCCCAGGGACTCTAGTCCTTACTAATTACATGAAGAAACTAATATCTCCTAGCCAATGGCATAAAACCCTTACTGATTGTTAACAATGACACCATATGACAACATAGATAAAGATCTTATCTTACTGATCATTCCAGAACCCTCTAGAACAATGAGGAGTGATAAACTACAGATGGCACAGATAATCAACACATGATACAGATAATAATGATCGGCGCGTAGCTCCTGAACGGATGCACGCCCCGCGACGTCCCGGATATCGTCAGAATGCGACGGACAAGGGCTTTCCAACGGTACTAAGCACGAGGTAAACGGCCCAGTATTCGACGAGATATAACGTAAACAATGTATTCTGCCAAATCTGTGACAGATATTCATAGTCGAGCTTATAAACACGCTGTGCAGCTCATTAGTTGCTCTTCTCAAATCCGTGCCGCAACCGCCCAGTCCAGCAATGATGGTCTGTCCTATTTCCCAGCTAGCTACGACTTCTGTCTTTCAGACCTTCTCACTACTAGCTGCTGCTCTTTTACACACTATGGACGGCCTCTATAGCCGTGCTCTGGAACTTCACGAGCATATCCTCTTGAGCGGTAGTTGTACTACTATTGAGGCTCACCTCTTGACGTCTAGCGCTGCCGTAGCCAACACTATCAAGGATATTGCCTCAGCTTTGCATCGCTACCGCTTCTTTGCTTCTGAGCAAGATAGCTTATTCAAGGCTCTCGACGCTCTTCCTTTGACTGCCTTATAGTATGTAGTTAACATCTAGTGGTACTCTGGTAGTTTTGCTTGTAGCAAGGTTCATCCTATAATCTTTTTAGCCTGGAGGCTACTTCTTAAATCGTGTCATGGTCTTCAAGTACCTCTATCGGACTGTTCATCCTCACTACCTGAGTCTTCTAAACTATCTAGCCCCTCTTGCGAGGTGTCTAGTAAATCTCTGACCCTACTAGTCAACTGTATCTTTTGTCTAGCTAGGTATGGTATTACCCTAAATGCCGCAACCTTATTTTGCCAAACCAAGCCGTCCAGCTCAGCTAGTATATATGCTCCTCCAGCCAGCCTCCTAATGACTACCATAGGTCCTAAGTACCTTGGTTTCATTTTACAGTTGGCTGACATTTCTATTGCTGCATTCCTCACTAGTACCAAGTCTCCAGGGCCTAGCAAGAACATTTTGATTTTATGTTTCTGATCTTCCTCTATCTTGAGAGCTCTTCTGATTTTCTTGTCAGTTACTCGCGAGCGCATTTGTTCTACATGTTCAATATGTTTAGCTAACACTTGCGCTCGTAGACCTATCAGTTCTGTAGTATCTAGCAGTCGATTAGGATACTTCACTAACCAAGTCGCTTTGATTATATCTAAGGGTATAGTAGGGTGTGCTCCTGTCACCATAAAGTAGGGAGAACATCCTGTCCCCTTTCTAATAGTGATTCTGTCAGCCCACATAACGTGGTGTAGCTGCCAGTACCACTTCTTGAGGTCTCCTCCTGTCGCTTTAAATAGCATTTGTCTAATGTCCCAATGAGGCCGTTCAATAGTGCCATTAGCTTGCGAGTTGTATGGGGAGATAGCTACCCCTTTTATTCCATATTTTTTCTCTAGCCAGCGAATGGCTTTCTTAAATGCTGAACCGTTATCAGTCACTATCTTTACTAGCGAGCCCCAGCGGCAAATGATATCTTCAAACAACCACTGCCCGATGGTTTTAGCATTCTCTTTTCTAAGTGCTCTAGCTTCCATCCAAGATGATAGACTACATATACTGTGCACTATGTAGCTACACCCATTTGATGCTGGCGACATATGTACTGTATCTGCATGTAATGTCTGGAATATTGACGGAGTGTGTGTCACTACCGGTGGCAACTCGAGCGCCATCTTTTGTCTAATCTGACAGAGGTGACAAGTCTTGACATACCAAGTGATGTCTCCCTCCATCTCCGGCCACCAGAAGCGCTGCGCTATCATTTTGTTGGTCGCGTACACTCCTCTGTGCCCTAACTTATCATGGCATTCCTTCATGATAGCTAGATGGTTTTCTGGGTAGACTATTAGTTGGGGGTAACTAGCCCCTCCTCTTTGTCTATACATACATGTCACGACCCGATCCGACCGACACCCAACCGACACTGCCCCGATCACGACTATACCCGGCGACCCCTTCACCATTCTCCGACGTCGGCCGACTTCGACCATCGCCGTACCAGTTACCTTTGGGTAACTGGCTGCTAACCCACGGTCGCTTGGCGACCAACGCATCGTGGGGCGATTCACCGACTGTCGACCGACTCGTTCCTGTTCTTGTATGTCTCAGTTTCCGTCCGTAGTTTCTCTGTCTATTTCATATCTCTTCATTCTGTTATTTTCCGTTGGATACTTGCTTGTCCTATCATGTACGCGTTCCTAGCTCCTGTACTTGCTCCACGTCGCGTGCCCTCGTATCCACGTTATTCCTTTTCTCCTATTCGTCCTTATTATTCCGTTTCTCCGTTCTCCTCGAGTATATAAGGACTCGTACTCTGTCATGTAATTCCTTAGTCTGAATATCAACTTAGCTTCGCACTCGTAACTCTGCCTCTCTTCCCTAAGTCGCTTCGGCGCACTCTCTCTCTGTTCTGTCTGAAATCTGGACCCCGACAGTAGGGACGGCGCAACACACACGTTGAAGCCAAGGTCCTATTCCGCCGACGTTCGACCGACCCGATCGGCCGACGGTCTGCCCTAGTCTGTCCTCGAGCTTAACAATACACCCATCTTTATCTAACCAGAAATGGGATGCTGCCCTCATGAATCTAGCCTGCTTGCTAGACATCTTTTCTAAGTTGAGCGTCTTAGGCTTCATAGCTAGCCATTCTTTAATTTCTTGAAGCCTGGCATCCTGAGCTTTTGCTGAACTCGGCCGCCTATCTTCATTATATTGTTCTGGAGGACTATCTGCATTTTCTAGACTCTCTTCTTCTAGCGAGGCTACTTCCTCTACAAAGGCCTTGACTACTGTCGGGTAGGTAGGCTCAGTAGTTAGTTTCCTTCTTGCTAGGATGTCTTGCTTAGTAGCTAGTTCCGCTGTTTCCATCATAAGTTGGAACTCTGGTGAATCTTTTATTATTTCTTGTAGGTACCCTGTCCTATTATCAATATCATCAATAAACTCTTCTAATTCCAGAGGGTCCTCATCGTCAGGATCTGCTTTCACTAGTTTGAAGTCTATGCCATCATCCTCGGAGCCATCATCAAATCGCCTTTCGACAGGATCTCCTGGGTACCATTTTCTTCTAGATAGCCCGTCGGGGACAAATGTCTTTCCTTTCTTGTGTTTGAGAGTGAAATGGAAATTAGTTCTAATATAGTCAACCCAGCAATTTACTGTTGCATTGGGCAATTTGCCTGGGTTATTGAGCATACCAAACAGGTACTTAGCATCTGTTTGTATCACTAAGTTCCTACATCCTCTCAATAGATAGACTTCTTGTTCTAATGACATTCGTAGTCTGCATAGCTCTTGCTTGGGTTGCAAATACCGTTGTTGTCTAGGTGTTAAGACTCGAACACCGGACGTCGGAGCGGACGTCGGAGACGGAGCGGAGGGGGCGAGACCTTGGCTTCAACTTATGTGTTGCGCCCCTCTCAGTATCGCGATGGTCTCACTTGAGAACCAAGGACGGAGAACGCCCGAAGGCGGAGGGTCGTCCGAAGACGGAGGGAGGAAAGACGGAGAGAGAGAAAGACGGAGAGTGTCCGAAGACGGAGGCGAACAGACGGAGGGTTCGGACACAAGTTAGGAAGGGAAATCTAAGTTGATTATCAGACTGGAGAATACAAACGTAGTAGACTAGGTTTATATACTACAGCGGATAAGAAGGTAGTACTAATCATAAGGTCTACTGATGACGTACTACATAGGATAGTGGACAAAGGAATAGATAGAGACAAAGGAAGACAAAGGAAGACAAAGGAATAGCTAACATATGGACGCGGAGCGAATGAGTAAGCTACGGAGGGAACTCGGAGGAACGGAGGAGATACGAAGATCAGATAACAGATAAGACGAAATAGGAGGGTCCGGGAACTAAGAGGAAACCGAATAGCCGAGGTCGCCGGAGGGACGGCGACCGAGATGTCCGAGTAACCGAGAGGGGGAAAGTCCGAGGGGATAAGGACACAGGAGAGCGGAGAGGTGATATCGGACCGACGGAGTGCTGTGGCTGAATGGTGGCGCAGGAGCCGAGATCCTGTTGCTATGGGGAAAGCTTAACGGACAGCGGAGGTCGTCCGGAAGATCTTCGGACGGGTTCCTAACACTAGGATCCATTAGTAGCAAGTTGAACTTGATATAATGGATTTTCTTAGGCTCTAGATCATCCCTTTGGAATAAGTAATAACCTACTGCTCGCCAGGACAAATCTACGGCCATCACTATAGGTTGGTCGCTAGGGAACTTTGGGTTCCTAGTGGGGAAACAATCTTTCACCAACTCCTTCAAACGGTCTTGAGCTGTCTGTTGTGCTGGTCCCCAATCAAACAGAATGTCTTTCTTGAGGGCATCGTAGAGAGGAGCTGCCACACTGATGAAGTGAGGGATATGATTCCTACACTGCACTGCTGTTCCTAAGAACGACCTTATGTTGGTAGGATCTTCACAGGCTCCCCACCTCAATATGGTCCCTATAGTGCCAGCTGTGGGTTTCCTTCCTAGATACATACAAATCAAGAACCCCATTACAGGCCCTACCAGCAAAATGCATCACTAGTTCTCCCATGGCTGGTGGGAGTCCTGAGTGCACTATAGTGACTCAATTCAGAGGCTCGAGACTGTGTACTAGTCTCAAACTTTTCTTATCTTTTTTAACTACACAAAACCATCATGATCAATAAGATGAGTTAGATGGCTCATATACTCCTGCATCTATCTTTCTCTTTATCATAGCACATACTTCGTCGTAGATAGCTGGCAGTATTCTAAACCATTTTTCTACCCAAGGTGTATGAGCTACTGTAGGTATCTCTACTGGGGGAAAGTATTCTTCTTTGAACTTCCCTCGCTCTGTGTCGTCCCAAGTAAATGCTTCATTATGCGTCGCTACCAGCCAATGCATCAACTTTCTTTCTTTGCTAGTGAGAAAGTCCGGGGCATGTACTGCATCCATCTTTTCCATATGCTCGCTAGTGTACCTTCCTTTTGGTTGGTACTCAGGCGGGTGTGTAGGAAGTCTGGGTAGGTTAGCTAGTGGATCTCCTTTAATATCTCTCACTATACAAAACTTCTCAGGTAGTTCCCCTAGCACTGGTTTTACTTTTAACGCTACCGGCTTGTACTTCTTAGCTAGGCACAGTAACAATTCTTCTTCTGTTTGAGGCCCTTCTACAACTGCCACCACAAAGACATCTGTTCTTTTGCCAGGCGCTCTAGTGACCTGTTGTAGATACCTTTCCAATTTACTCTTGTCAGGGCTATTCTCTTTGGCCTCAAGACTTTTCCATAGGTAGAGCAATTCTGCTTCATCCTTCATTATCTCGCTTGCGGAAATCACTGTGATTTCACTTACATAGGGCTGACTGTCTTCATTGAGTGAGATGATACAGCCTATTGCTCCGTCAGCCCAGTTGTCTATGCTCTCAAGGCATTCTAAAAATTTACCTCTCTAGATCAAGGTAATTGTCCCTTTGCATAGGTAGCTAGCATGGCTTGCTCCTTAGTTAGGGGGTCTGTTATGCTGACATACTGACCTCCTTCTGGTGAATTCACTACTTTACTCTCGACACTAACATTGAAAGGCCTACCTAGAAGGACTCAATAGGGAGCTTCCTCCAGGATATGCACTTGTAGATAGGTCGTTACATTCCCGAATGTAAAGGGAACGTTCCTAGCTAGTCCACAAGTTCTAGTGACTTGTCCGTTTGCACTCATCATGTTGATAGTGGTCTTGGGATCCCAAGTGACTTTACAATCACTAGCGGCCTCTCTAGACATAGACACAATTTGTGACCCACTATCTAGCAGTCCTTCTTTCTCTCTAACCCCATTTATTAAGGTAGGTACTACCCTTAGCGACGCCATATCTTTAGCTACCACTGTAGTGTCATTTGCGACTGCAAATACATGTCGCTCTCTATCTTCCATGGGTAGTGTCTCTAGGAATTGCATGACCGAGTCTTTGACCCACCATGTCTGGACGTAGCAACCTGAGGTGTCCATGCTTCTCTCACACACCTTTACAGGCGCTGCTAGCATATTGACTGATACGTAGTTAACCTCTGGTATTTCCAGCTCTGGTTCACTACTGACCTCTTGTTCTGTTGCTACCTCTTGTACTGTGGCCAACGTTGGTACTTGCTTCTTCACTATTATATCTTTATAAGCTTCGCAAATTTTAGGCGCGATAGCTAATAGTTCTTTCTGGGTTAACTTGACTTCATTACCAACAAATCTCGCTAGCAAGTCTTCAATATCAACTCCATCTTCTACTGATGCCTTTCTTTGGTAGCTAGGCACCTTCTTCTCTTGCCAGTCTCTAATAGGGACTGGTGGTATCTCGACTACTGGTTTCATAGTCGGGACTTTCCTATAAGGAAAGTCATTATTTTGCTTAGCCTTCCCAAAGTGAGGCTTGTATTTCTGAGGAGGAGGACTTTTGTCCTCGCTAGGGTTTTCATCACTCTCGTCCTCCAACTCCACTGCTTTCCAGAAGTCTACCTTCTTTGTGAAAGGCGGTTTCTTCCCAGGACTATCTAGAAACCCAACCTCTTTTTTGTAGAGGCCTCTCCTCATGTCTGTACAAGTATCTTATGAAACTTGTTCATGATGTTATGATTGTCTCCTCTATCCTGTAACAGTATGTCACTTCTCTTCGTCGTCTTGGACTTGCCCTAGTCTTCTCTCTTCTTGTTTATTCTTGTCACCATCATTCCTAAAGAGCTGTGCCTCTCTCTATATTCGCCTGATCAGTCAAAGGCCGAGTTTCCCTATTATGCATGCACTAAAGATAGCAACACCTCGGTGAAAGGGTCGGGGATGGGATCTCGATGTGCGGACTCTATTTACCATGGATTTGTATATTGATTAGTTCAGACAAACGTCAATACTGCCTCATATACTGAAGCGTAGTGTACAGTGTACCTTAGCTTTAGTATTGTTGTTAACCAGCATGTTCTCATCGATATCGTTCGACGTTGCAAATCTGTTCCCTCGATCGTCTTCACTGACGATTAGACTTACCATATAACACCTGCCTGGAAGCTCTGCGCGTCGCTCAAGTTCAGGAGACGACCCCTCCGTCGTTACATCGAGAAGACCTTCATCTTGCTCGACTCCACTTGGCGCTTACCTCGTTCTCTAGTCTGGGACTACGGATCGACTGGTAGTACTGCTGAGGAGACTTCTCAGTGGCCCATCTTCTGGCACGGCTTTGGACTAGGTCTGAGCATAACACATGAGATCTTCAATCCCATCTTCTTCCTCATGCGCTGTAGCGACTTCTCATGCGCTAGCTACTGGTTTCTGCATTAACGCCTCCATAGCATCTAGCTTGCCTTTCATATATTCTATCTCTAGCGACTTTGGGTTTGTCATTCCCTTGTCGCGAGACTGAATAGTGACGAAGGTCTTAGCTGTACTATTGCTATAGGGACTTGGGTAGCCAGTATCTGGCTCATCTTCTTTGTCATTCAGGTTAGGTCCTCTGAAGATACAGTTCACTATGACCTGCAGTAGGTATTTATCAACACAATATTTTATCAATTGTCCTTTCTTGCGAGGTATTCCTTTGCCGTTAGCAAACCTAAGTTTATTTCCGTCATGGACGATCTTTCTGTCTTTTTTGTCTTGTATCTTATCTTTGCACACTATCCACCTATGCCCTTCTTTATTGCAGTAGAAGCATACTTGACTAGGTGCCAAGCTAGCCATATTCATAGGAGATCCCAAAGGCTGCATCCCTTGTTGTGGGTAGCTATTCGGTGGCCTACTGAGGTTATTTTGGATAGCTGCTTTTAGCAAGTCCAAAGTACTCTGCATTCTCTTTTGATTTATCTCAATAGTATCCTTAAGACAACTCACGTCTTGTTGGACAGCATTGAGTTCCTGAGCACTATTGATATTGGTCGCTAGCTGCTCTTTCTTTATGACAGGGACAGCTGCACGTGAGTAGGTCTCTGCCTGACCCTCGCGACGAGCATATCCGTATGCTGAAGTTAGTGACTGCTGACTGACTATGTCAGTTGCTTTTGCTAGTACTTCTTTTAAGTCGTAGGGATCTCCTTTCCTAGGTACTCCTCCTTGAGGCTGCCTTAGTGTCCCTACAATACTAAGTCTCAAATTTAACTGTTCTCAAGAGGATGGTGTTAGCATCTTAATGAACACTTCCACTAGCTCTCTGTTAGTCATGAGCGCTGGAGCTTTCAGACATCACTCCGCTATATTCGTGAAACGTCTTTTAAAGGAATGGAAGTTGCTGTTACAGCCGAAACGATTTCAATCGTGAATCCATTACAGGAGCTAGGAATATCACTAGTTAGGTCGTTAGTAACCTCAAAGAACCCTCGCTAGGAGTGATATAGTACCTAGCTATGAGCCTCGCTAGAGAGACCGGTCATTAGTACCCTTTACCGGAAAAGTGTACGGTATCGAGGAGTAATACTATTAGCTTTGGACGAACATACCCTTAGCTACAAGTCCATCTAGCGAGCGGAGCCTCACTAGCACATTCAAAGTGTCTCACTACGACTATCAATAGCGCCCCGGATCAGTAGATCAACGGATCACTAAGGCGAATGGGCCCTGAGGTCTAGCGACACAACCCTATTCACCCAAAATGGTTAGCGACGTCAGTCTATTTAGAATAATACAACTCCTCAAAGACCGGTTTGCGATATAGCATTCTAGCTACGGCTCAAGCCTAGCGATTAGTCAGCGCACAGCTGCGCTAGTTAGCCCCCCCAGAATCGAACCGAGACAGGCGTCGGAAGGGCCAGATAGCGAAGGAGATACCTCACGAGCAATCGGGCTCGCGAGGCACTGCAAACCGTCCCAAGTACCAATAGCCAGATGCCAGCTAGCTATCGATCGATCAATAGCTGTTAGCCACATGTCGGAATAAAGATAATAATTAGGTACGCAGGATGGCCTGACGTCATGTGCTACCGACCCTAGCTACCGACGGAAGTAGCTAGGCACCATAGCTTGCGAGAGCACTGTCCATACGGACACACATCAGAGATAACTAGATAGGCTTCCAATTGGTCTAGTGAGCCCTCAACCCAGGTTATAGGGTAGCTAGCGGAGGTCCGATGAACCGATAAATCCGATATTTTACTATTCCTTTATTTGTAATCTAGTTAGTCTCGCGATGTATAAATACCCCTCACTAGCGAGCGCGTTGGACAAGCAATCTTGCCAGCTCGTCTAGTGATAGATCATATATAAGTGATTTATTAAGTGACTTGTCTAGTGTGAATTAAGATTTAGCTTCGGTCAATAGAGACCTCAGATCAAGGAAGTGAGATTAGGTTAACGAGAATTCCTATAGATTGGATATAGCAAGTTGATCGATAAACAATCACTAGCGTTCTCATCGCATCTTGTATCAAGAGGGTACAAGTCGGTACGTTCACTAGATTGGGAGGGTATAACCACAGTGCAGCTAGCTACTGGCCTGTTAATTATCCTCGCAAATCCTTTATCTTGGTATCTATAGTGACGTAGCCGTCATTTAGGATTTGAAGTTATATTTCAATTAAACAACCTTGTCCATTGTCGTCTAGCGACCACCCCGTTAGTGAGCCCCCACTCGCTAGCTACCAAAACCACTAGTGAGACATCTCACTAGCTAATACTACCCTCCACCCCTATCTACCTATTTGATTATCTCCCCCTTCAAAACTCGTTCGTGAGCACTAGCAGTTAGTAGTGGTGAACTTAGTGACCCATTGCGGCTTATAGTGATTTTGTATTGATTTCACTTCTACTACCTAGCTAGCACATTATCGCGACCGTCCCAGTTGGGAGAGCCGTTGGTATATGGTGCGGGCATTTGTGGTTTAGAAGGCATATTGTTTGAGTTTGATAGATTCTGTGTTTGTGGGTTACTTGTTTGAGTATTTTGGGTTTGTGTCATGCTAGCTACCGTAGTAGGCTGACTGGAACTCACAACTGGTGGAGCAGGCAAAGCTAGTGGTGCAATGTCTCCACTCAATAGGTTGAATTGACCTGGAACACTAGGTGTATCTGGCATCATAATGTAGAATGGATTTCCACTACCCAAAGGTGAACCGACGGTAGGGGGTGTGTGGTATATAGAAGCTTCTGCTAGTGAGTGCAGAGAAGGTGCTCGTTTGGGTTTACTGAGCGGGTGATTGATATCAGGGACTGACTCTAATCCTGCTTGTAGCGAGTTACGGGTCTGGCAACCTTGATTCGTTATAGCAGCAATCTCATTGTTATATTGATCACTTAGTGACCTTTTCTTGTTCTTAGCTGATATGCGAGCGTACAGCTTCATTGTGAAATAGAAAAGAAGTTAAAAGGAATAAAAATCCCTTTCTAACTACCTGAAACTCCCCTCATGGTGGGCTCCAGATAATGTGCTAGTTAGGTAGTAGAAGTGAAATCAATACAAAATCACTATAAGTTGCAATGGGTCACTAAGTTCCCCACTACTAACTACTAGTGCTCACAAACAAGTTTTGAAGGGGAGATAATCAAATAGATAGATAGGGGTGGGGGTTGGTAGTAGCTAGCGAGATGTCTCACTAGCAGTTTTGGTAGTTAGTGAGTGGGGGCTCACTAACAGAGTGGTCGCTAGACAACAACGGACAAGGTTGCTTAATTGAAATATAACTTCAAATCCTAAATGACAGCTACATCACTACAGATACCAAGATAAAGGATTTGCGAGGATAGTTAACAGGCCAGTAGCTAGCTGCACTGTGGTGATACCCTCCCAATCTAGTGAACGTACTGACTTGTACCCTCTTGATACAAGATGTGATGAGAACGCTAGTGATTGTTTGTCGATCAACTTGCTAGATCCAATCTATAGGAACTCTTGTTAATCTAATCACACTTCCTTAATCTGAGGTCTCTATTGACCGAAGCCAAATCTTAATTCACACTAGACAGGTCACTTAATAAATCACTTATATATGATCTATTGCTAGACAAGCTGGCAAGATTGCTTGTCCAACATGCTCGCTAGCAAGAGGTATTTATACATCATGAGACTAACTAAATTACAAATAAAGAAATAGTCAAACATCGGATTATTGGACTGTTGGACTTGCGCTAACTACCCTATAACCTGGGTTGAGGGTTTGCTAACCCAATCGGAAGTCTATCTAGTTATCCCAGATGGGTGCCCATGTGGACGGTGCTCTCGCGAGCTATGGTACATCTGTTGGTAGCTAGGGTCGGTAGCATATGACGTCAGGCCGTCAGGCATACTTAAGTACTATCTTTATTCCAATGTGTGGCTATCAGCTATTGAGTGAGTGATAACTAGCTGGCACCTTGCTATTGGCACTCAAGACGTTTTGCAGTGCCTCGCGAGCCCGATGGCTCACGAGGTATCTCCTCGCTAGCCGGCCCCTCTGGCACGTGTCTTGGTTCAATTTTTGAGGAGTTTGTTAGCGCGGCTGTGCGCTGACTAATTGCTAGGCTTGGGCCATAGCTAGAGTACTATATCGCAAACCAGTCTTAATGAGTTGTTTCTAAATGGACTGACATTGCTAGCCATTTTTGGGTGAATAGGGTCGCATCACTAGACCTCAGGGCCCATTCGCCTTAGTGATCCATTGATCTACTGATCCGGGGTGCTATAGATAGTTGTAGTGAGACACTTTGAACACGCTAGCAACATTCCGCTCGCTAGGTAGACCTGTAGCTAAGGGTATGGCCATCCAAAGCTAATAGTATTTTTCCTCGATACTGTACACTTTTCCAGTAAAGGGTACTAATGACTGATCTTTCTATTGAGGTTCATAAGTAGGTACTTTGTCACTTCTAGCGAGGGTTCTTTAATGTTACTAGCTTCGTAACTAGTGATATTCCTAGCTCCTGCATTGGATTTGCAATCAAAATCGCCTCTGCCATAACAGTGTGAGTACAACATCCCTATTACAGCAGATGAGGTACAAATGAAAAAAGTGGGTCTTGATGTGTATCTTGATGGGTAGAGTCGATGACGTATCCAGTTTCTCACACTGGCTTATGGAGGGGGAGTATCAGATCTCAGATGGGCTTCCACACCTACTGCAAAGGTTTGTATTACACAAAACCTAAGTAGCTACTGACAAGACTCAACCGTCAGCAACATAAATGCCTCATGGTTTTGTCAAGTCAGTTTCCAGTAACTAGAATAAGCTGACACCCCTTATGCCTAGGGTCTGGCATGAGGATTGGGTAAAGACACCATAAAAGGTAGTCCCCATGACATCATAGCCACCATGAGTTGTGCCTGACACAGTTGCCAAAAATATGGACCAACAGTGGCAAGGATAGCACACAAGGACCTACTTCAGGACACTGCCAAAACTTGGACACATAAGTGACCAAAAAAAGACAAGCAGAGTCACAGCAGCAAGCAGTGCCAAACAGCAACACATGGAGCATAGCCACAGGCCTTCTCCATAATTCAATAGCCCTTTTCAGCAGCTATGACTGAGCCCCCATGTACCCAAACAAGAATACACATCTGAAAACAACCCAGATGTGGATGCACAGCAATCACACCCAAAAGGAGCAGACTTAACAAAATATCACAAATCCTGATGCTTACCTAAGCTCAAGATAAAGACAGGGGAACAGCAGTCTCAGATAAGCAGGTGAGAGATGAGATGAGATCAAGAGATCAGATAGAAGGTAGGATATGACAGGCTGAGCTGTAGACAAGTTGTTAAGTCTGGGTCCTACAGACACCAGACAGCTAGTTTATATACACAGAGGGCTAGGACCTGGGACACTACCAGATGACCCCAGGAACTCTAGTCTTTACTAATTACATGGAGAAACTAGCGGTGAGATATAACGTAAACAATGTATTCTGCCAAATCTGTGACACAGGAGTGGAAAGCAATGGGGTGAACTTGGCTGTCTTCAGCAACAATGGAGAGGATACCGGCAAGTGTGTAGTCGGAGGCATTGGTTTTGACAATGATTTGAGCATCCGGGACCCAATGGGTGAGGCAAGGTGCTGTGGTGAAGGCCTTCTTCAGGTTGTTGAACGATTCACGACATTTGTTGGTAAAGTTCCACTTTGCCGATTTTTGGGTGAGTTGGGTGAGTGGGACAACGATGTTGGAGTAGTCATAGATGAATCATTGGTAGAAGTTTGCAAACCCTAAGAAGGACTGAATATCCTTCACCTTTTTTGGCTTGGGCCAATCCTGAATAATCTGGATTTTGTCGTCAGCCATGCGGAGACCTTCTGGGGAGAGGACGTAGCCCAGATACTCGACCGAATCAGAGTGAAACTCACACTTATTGGCACAGGCATAAAGCCCATGTTTACACAGACAACGGAGGACTTCTCAAACTTGCTTTTGGTGGGAGTCGAGGTTGTTGGAGTAAATGAGTATGTCGTTGAGGTATACCATGATACAGACATCTAAAAGATCCTTGAAGATGTCGTTCATGAAACACTGGAAGGACGCAGGGGCGTTGGTAAGACTGAAGGGCATGACCATCTATTCGAAAGAGCCATAGTGAGTGCGGAAAGTGGTCTTCCATTCATCTCCTTCAGCAATTTGGACAAGGTGATAGGCATGTTGGAGGTCAATCTTGGTATACAGTCAGGCTTTTTGGGGAGAGTCAAGAAGGTCAGAGATCAGGGGAAGGGGATAGTGGTCTTTCTTCATGATACGATTGAGACCACAGAAGTTGATGCAGAGATGAAGAGATCCATCCTTTTTCTTGACGAAGAGGACAGGAGCACCATGAGGGGAGTTGGAGGGTCGAATGAAACCAATAGACAGATGCTCATCAATGAACTCCCTGAGAGCTTGGAGTTCTACCTGCAACAGCGAGTAGATAGGACCAACAGGAGGTTTGGTCCCCTCATTGAGGTTGATTTTGAGGTCATAGGGTTGATGGGGAGCAAGACTGTCAGCACGTGTTTTACTGAAGACATCGGCATACTTGTGATGTTCTTCAGGGACAGTCAACAAGTCAATTGTCTTGTTGGTTGCTATCGCAGAACCAGCTGAAGCGGAGAGAGAGCTAGCAGAGAGGCGGAAATTTACTGATCCAGCAAGACAGGAAGCACAAATGAACACAGGAGCATTGATCAAGGATATGTGCGGCTTTGATACCAGAGCAGGGGAATTGTTGGCAAAGTCGGAGCAGTTGGGATCAACCATTGGAGATGTTGGGGGAGTTGATGCAGAATTGGGGTTGGCGGCCAGAACAGGAGAGACAGGAGACTTGAGCAAGAGTGGTTGGAATGTGATATGGCCCAAAACCCAGTCAATTGACAGATTGTAGCAGGTGAGCCAGTTGTAGCCTAAAACCATAGAGCAAGAGGAATCGAGTTGGGTGACATAGAAGTCCAGAACCATTGATTTGCCAGTATCAAAAACAATTGGGAGAGCTACAGATTCAGTAATATACGCATTAGAAGTACCATTGAAAAGACGGAGCTCAATTGGAGAAAGAATTGGAGAAGTCGGAAGAGAATGAGTACAGACAAAAGTAGAATCAATAAAACAGTGAGTAGAGCTGGAGTCAACAAGGGCATGAAAAGGCAGCAGAGCAAGATGATTGGAATTTAAAACAAGGGAAGATGTCAAGGAAACATGAAAGGAGTTTGGGTTGGAAAGAGCAGACGCATTGAGATGACAACTCTCTGTTGCACAGACGAGTTCAATGCAATCCCCAGTCTGTGCAGAGTCCTGGAGACTGCATGCTATTTTCCCGAGCCCTTGTTGGGATTCGAGTTGGTCGCATCGGCTCTACAGCCACCAACCTTAGCAGCAGCTGCCTGCTTCTTCCGACACTTGCTTGCCTTGTGTCCTGCGTTCCCGCAGAACAAACAAAGGTTGCTGTCAATCTGTTGTTGACGTTTGGCAGTGGTGAGTTGCCATCCTTCCCAAGCTTGTTGGACAAGTCGGGTTTTGGCGGTGAAGGCTTTGAGTCAGAGGAAGAGGGAGGCTTTGAGGGAGTGTTCAGCTTGCCGTTCTTAGAGTTGTTGCCATTGCCCTTGGTTTTCTGGATACTGTTGTAGGAAGGCAGTGTTGATGTTTTTGCAGGAGGGTTGCTAGTGGTAGTGGTGTTGCCATTTCCACATTGTTGGTGATTAGCGACAGCCGATTCGGTTGCCTGTCAGGACCGTTGTTGCTTGCATTGATGTTCCCAGTAACATTTGTCAAACTTGATGGCAGCTTTTTGCATGTTGGGCAAGTTTTTTGGCTTGCCGTTGTGCATGCAGGAAACGTTGTCTTGGAGTTGGTTGGGAAGACCCTTGTAATAGCGGTAAGTGAGGGCCTCAGGGCCCCAGCAGAGCTGAGCAGCATATCAGAGAAACTGGACGTTATACATAGCAATTATATCCAAAGACTTCATTCTGAGGCCGTCAATGTTCTTGGCTGCTTCACTGGTAGGATCAGCAGCACCAAACAGATTTTGGAGTTCCTGCACAAACTCAGGCCAGTCGGTCAACCACAACTGATAAATTCCTCCAAGTCAATGGCTGTCTCAAACCAGCCAAGAGCAATGTCAGTGAGATATGTAAGGGCAAAATTGACCTTATTGGAGTTGGTGCTATACTCCTGAGGATTTGCTTGAAAATAGAGTCAGCATTGGAGGAGAAATTGGGGAAGTTTGTTGGGGTCGGTGCCGCTAAAGGTGTCAGAAACTTTGGCTTTAGTAGACGCACACTTTTTTTGGGGGGCAACTGAGGGGGAGTGAGGTTTCTGATTGAGGGTGTTGGCCAGTCAGCTTAGCGCTGTGGCCAGGATGTCTCAGACATTGTGAGGGGCTGGAGGGTCGTCTGGTGGAGGGCCATCTTCATCACCAGAACTACTGCTGGAAGAATCTCCACCATTTCCAGGATCGCCAGGGTTGTCTGGTTCACCAGGAGGATCAGGATCCTCACCACCAGCTTCTTGTTCATCATCAAAAGGTTCCTGCTCATTGGGGGCATTGTGATATGGAGTGTCATTGCAGTGACGGCCAGGGATGTTGGGGCTAATAGAGTGTCAATGCCGGGGAGGTGGTGTAGAAGGTGCAGCGGATAGTCGGGGAATGCGTGTGGAGGCGTTAAGTTGTGTAGAGCATTGAGGCATGCCAAGGACACACGGTCTGGTAAGGGGTACAACACAGGTGTTAGCCATAGTGGCAGAAAAAGATAACAGCAGAGAGAGTCAGTCTGAATATACTGTTAAGTACAAGAACAGACTAAATCAGACCGTCAGCCGATCGCAGACCTTGGCTTCAGCTTATGTACTGTGCTGTCCCTGCTGTCATGGTCCAGATTTTGGACAGGCAGAGAAGAAGGAGTGTGCCAGAGCGACTTAAGATGGGACAGAGTTACAAGGGAGACTAAGTTAATATTCAGACTGAGGTACAAGGTAGAGGACAGAGGGTTTATATACTCAAAGGAATTGGAGAAACAGAGAAACAAAAGATAAGAAGGACAAATGGGAGAAACAGATAGAGTGGATACTAGGGCATGCAACAAGGAGCAAGGTCTAGGGGTCAGGAACACGTACGCAATAGGATGACAAGTATCCAACAGAAAATAAGAGAATGAAGGAATATGAAATAGGGCGGAAAAACTACAGACAGAGTGAGACATAACAGAAATGGGACAAGTCGGCCAACAGTCAGAGATTTGCCCCACGATGCATTGGTCGCCAAGTGACCGTGGGTTAGCAGCCAGTTACCCCAAGGCAACTGGTACCACAAAGGAACCAATGTCAGTCAAATGTCAGAGAACAAGAACAGGAAGTTGGTGGGTATGGGTGTCAGGGCAGTGTTGGGTCAGGGCAGCGTTGGTCAGATCGGGTTGTGACAAAGATGAGATGGATTCATTGTCTTGCAGGTCAATTTGCAATGCTTTGCGAGTAATAGACTGAGTGGGGGAATGAGGATCCTGACCTCTTTTTGAACCAATAGAGGGAGTTGGTGAGGAAGGTTTGAAGGGACCTTCAGAGGCGGCCCAAGGCAGTTGGACAGCAGATCCAGTGCCAGACTGGAGCTGCATGACTGGTTGGGTATTGACTGGGGATGAATATTTTCCGGCCTTGCTGTCTGGGATGTTATGGTTCAGCGGGCTCCTAGACCTAAGTTAGGAGGCGCCTAGCTAATTAAGGACTGAGATCCTTAACCAGCCAGCTAATAGGTGAATTGGCGAAGTGACGATACCAAAGTATAGCCAGCAACCGATAGCGTTGAAGCGTCGCAGCTATGGGTCCGTTAACTTCAGAGGATTAGAAGTTAAGGTCGACCAATCTTGGATTAGACGGGTACAGTTAAGTTACAACAGAAGAGAATCAAAAACTTGGAGTTTTTGATCCTGTAATCTACGCCTATTTATGCAAGTCCAAGGTCGTTGTGTACTACTGTGTCTATGAGTCATAAACGTCTGTCTGAGTCATCGATTGAAAGAGAGAAACTACTAGTACACTACAGAGCGTCCAATGAGTCAGTCTGTATCTAAGATCGTAGTCCATGATCTACTATAACGTTCTATCTACTCCGAGTCATCATTATCTGAGATAGTAGAACGTTCGGACGAGGTGGGGAAGCCCGTGGAGGACTCCTGAGGCATAGATGCTTCGGACGAGGACGAGGAGGCCGAGGAGGACGAGGGTGAGGACGAGAGATCGTAGGGAACGATCTCCGAGGACATCTCCTGATAATAGGAGGCAATAGCACGGAGTGGTACATCTTCTGAGGAGTCAGAAGAAGCATCAGACACATCGTCGAACAGCCAAGGCTGTGACGGATAGTGATGCCCGTATTCTCCTGACTCAATGAGCACAGCAAGAACTCCAGGAAGTTCCTGCTCGTCATAGAACATGAAAGGATGTCGCCAGGTGGTGCAATTATCCGTGACTGGATAAGGACGCCATCCATTCTCTATGGCTGCCATCCAGCACATTGGATATGTGCTAAGGACTTCACCGTCTCCGATTATGTGGCGGTAGGGAGCCGCATGCATAGCTCGTTGAAGAACTGCATTAAGCTCGTTACAATCGTAGACAGGGGGAAGAGGCGTGAGCCTGTAATCGGAGGTGTGCCCAGCAATAACCCTAAGAAGGTTCTGGCCCTCAGGAACTAGGACATGAGTCCCTGGGTCCATAACAAAATCTCCTTCTTCTGTATCCATTGATCTAACAATGGTTCAGGACACTTTGACGGACGCCAGCTATATTTACGCATGGGGTCAATCAAAGGAATGTCATGGTTGATATCCCTCAGTGGTGGCAAGGGCGCTCTCAGTGCATCCTTACATACTTTCTGGGCATACAAGGATAGATCCTCATGGGTTTGTCTCAACTGATCCTCCACTATGTCCATGGCACAAGATGAGATACAGGTCACTCAAGTTCCCTCAATGGGTAAGGAATTTGTACTACCAATGATTATGGCGGGAGGTGCTAGACATAAACTAATTTTATGTTGGTATAGGAACGGTGTTCCTAATATCATGTCATAGTTCATCAGGTTAATAACATCCATTTGACGTTCTTCCTTAATTTCCCTGTAAGATAACATAACTTTAGCCGCATAGTTAACCTTTGACCAGGATCCTTGTACAGCCATCTGTACATTCACTGGCTTAGCCAGTTCAAACTGTTCCACCTCTAATTGTTGACACAAGTTACTCAATATGAAGTCTCCCAGAAACCCGGTATCAATCAGTGCTCGAGCTGGATGCTCATTGATTGATACCTTAATCACAAATGGTTTAGGGACTAACCGCGAGGTATCTTTCACGGCCACCGCATTCCGTTGAAGTGAAGGGTAAGTACCCTGTTCCACTTGGAGACCACACAACTCAACGCTGTTGAGCCCTAGCGAGTGTAGCCTGTATGGATCATTGTTGTCCACACAAGTACTTGACACCTTATCTGCCTTATCCTGGTTCTTTAAGAACCAGTGGACAATATCAAATTAAGGACGTGTGAGAAGCTCATAATTCAAAACATAGGTTCTCCCATCAAAACGATCATAGATGACAACAAATGACACATGTCTCTCCAGTCTAAAGCAGTCCTCATCAAACGACTCGAAGTAGTCATCGAAGTAGAACAAAAATTTTCAAGACACTGCCTGGACCAGAATCCAACGAGCATTCTCCAGGTAAGGATCACCACTGATGATATTATTTGAAGCTGAATTAATCAGATCCAAAACACAATCAGGGATAGTAGAATGCTTCACCAAGTATAATTTTCGAACAAAATATCTAGTTAAGCTGGCCGGACTCCAGGTTAGCGCATGCTCCTTTGACACACGCAATCCTCCAAAAAACCAACGACTATATATTCGCAGATATTGCTCGTCTGCCCAATCATGTTGAATTCGGTTAACCCAACCATGAGGCAACACTGTTTCTAAAATGTGTCGCAATCAAGAACTGGCAACATCCCCAATTACACCATGAATGGGGTTCTCGAGTTCCCATTGTATGTCCACCATGTTTTCGATGAAACTGTCATCATTGAATCCGTTCTCACAGAACCAGTTTATTACCCGAATATAGAATGGAGAGTTTTTCACAGGCATAGCGAAGAAGAATTGCGCATCTTGAAAATGCGGAGCTATGCATTCACCTGTTTCCATTTCAAATTTGGATTGTGAGCTCGAGGCTTCAGAATTACTGTTAACATAATCTAGATCCAAACTAGAAACCGAAGCCAGATCTGGTGTTCCTGGTTCAAAACTAGAGGCTGTCAAACCCTCCTCCGAATTTCCAATGGGTTCAAAGATACTTTCACAATTACTTGAAGAATTGCTTAGTGATTGTAAGTGCATGCTATTTAGGGCTATATTGCTCAGGTCTAACAAGGTGTTTTCATCTTCAATGTCCTCGCCCAGAATGTCATCTCTCTGCTCAGCGGAGACGTTCATTTGGTGTAGTCCAGTGCCAAGGGGATGTCTCCCGCCATTGGACTGTACACGTTGCCTACTAGGGCAATGTCTTTTTGTATGGCCTTGCTCGCAACAATAGTAGCATTGGCCTTCTGCCGCTAATTGTTCGCAATCTTCCTTGGTGAGTCCCTTCTTTCTTAAGACGGACTTTTCACCTTTCTGATAGGTCGGCCCACCCATACGTTGCTGGTTACCGGCGTTGTTGCCAGACTTACTGTTAGGATGAGCGTCCCCCTTGTTAGACTCCTTATTCTTTGAGTCAAACCGTCGCTTATCATTTTTTGAATCCTTTTTCATTTGGGGTTTGGACTCATTCCCCTTCTTTTCACCTTCCTCTCAGTTCTTTTGGTTTGATTGGTTGACTGACAGCAAAAGTTTGATTACCTCCACGGTTTGTTGTACCTCACCAAAGGATGATCCTTCGGGGTTCAATCTTTCCAGCCAAAGACGTTCTTGTATGTCCTTGTTCAAACCAAACCATAACTTATTAACCATCTCACGATGATTCTGCATTTTATTCCACCCCAAGATGGTGAATGATTCTAATAACTTTGAGAGATATTCTTGAACTGACAAATCTTTTTGTCAGAAGTGCTCCAGGCGCCGTCTCTGTTGAGACTTGAAATTGGGAGGGAAGCAGTAATCGAACAGTCGCTCCAAAAACTGATCCTTCTGTCGTGAAATATGTCCTAGCAGCAACAGGGTCCTATAGAATAGGACTATGGGAAAGCACCCATAATGGTGCTATGCACAGTGGTGAGGTGATCTAACACTCACTGGATTGTATAGGAGATAGAGTTGAGAGAGTAGAGTGTATAGCAATAGAGTGGTAGATGAGATGTATTGAACTATAGAATAGAGATGAATACATAGGGTTTATATACATATTCTAAGTAACTATTCATAGAAGTAATTAAGGATCATAGAGTGGAAGGATTCTACATATAGCATAGGATCATCCAGTGGATTGCTCTGGACAGGTGGGTCCATGGAGAATGGAGCAGATACATGAGTACTCCACCATGGATCATATGTGGGTCTCAGATGATCTATCTCTAGATTCATCTGGTAGAACCTTATCTAGTGCAGATATAGACTACACAGATATAGCTCATATGTGACGAGTGGAGATATCAACTCAACACCTTCCTCCATTTTGCAGGATCCATCGACGCCTCCAATACGTAAAAATCATACACTTTCCCTGTCAAAAAATGGGAGAGTATGTTATGGTCTCGACGACAAACCCCCTGCATTGGTTATACAAGTGGCGCCTCGAACTTCTCGACATTC
>QFDT01001680.1:0-14058 GCA_003315915.1 Macrolepiota dolichaula
CAGAGAAACAAGGTACTACGCCACAAGAAGACAACCCCACTACACCCCATACCCCCAGCAGAAGGACCGTGGACCGAAATCACGGTCGATATGATCGGACCACTACCAATGTCCAAAGGAGCAGACGCAATTTTGGTAATAGTCGACAGGTTCTCCAAAATGATCCGACTTATCGCAACTACAACGACCCTAAGCTCAAAGGGTTTAGCAGAGATATATAGGGACCATATCTGGAAACTACACGGCATCCCGAGGGTGATCATTAGCGACAGAGGACCACAGTTCGCAGCCAAATTCATGGAAAACCTATGCAAGGCCCTAGGAATCGATAGGAGACTATCCACAGCGTACCACCCCCAGACGGACGGACAGACGGAACGCATCAACCAAGAAGTAGAAGCATTCCTCCGACACTACGTGAACTACCGACAGAATGACTGGGCCGACTGGTTAGCAACAGCAGAATTCCAGTACAACGACAAACAACACAGCGCCACCGGACACTCTCCATTCTACATCAATTATGGAAGACACCCCTGGAAAGGAAACCTAGCCGCAGACCCAGAAACACCCGCGGTAGATGAATTCGTCCGAAGCCTGAGTGCGATCAGAAAGGAAGTATCGGAGCACCTAACAGCAAAAGGAGGCGAAACAAAACGAAACCACGACCGGAGACGAGGAAAACAGCGAGAACTATCAATAGGACAATGGGTATGGCTCGAAGGGACGAACATCAAAACCAACAGGCCCATGGAGAAGCTAAACAACCGACGATACGGACCATTCCAAATCACCGAGCGAATAGGAGCATCAGCTTACAGACTAAAGCTCCCAGAAGACTGGATCATACACAACGTATTCAACGAGTCGCTGTTAACGCCACACCGGACACCGAATTATATGGGACAAGAAACGCCAACACCACCGCCACCAGTACTAATTGGAGAAGAAGAAGAATACGAAGTAGAGGAAATCCGAGGAGAACGAAGAAGGGGTAGAGGAACGCAGTACCTAGTCCACTGGAAGGGCTATGGGGACGAACATGACTCATGGATACCCGCATCCTCATTAGGGAATGCACAAGAAGTGCTGGAATCATATAGGAAGTCCCTTGCGGAGCAAGGAAAGTCTTTAAAAGGGGGGCAGAAATTGCCAAAACCCATCATCAACCGCACTCTCTTAACCATGTCGCCTACCGAAAACCACCAATCTGTCGCCTCCCTCCTCAACACAGAGGAATCCCAAGCTCACAACTCCATCACGCGAGATGTCACTATGGACGAAGTCACCTCATCGGTTACCCAGATGATTACGGAGCACAGGAAAGGAGCATCCATCGACGAAATGCTAGGATGCGTCAACGACATCTCCAATATACAGAAAGCAGTATCAGCAGCGAAATCGGCAATGAAGGACGCACAGTTGGTCCTAACCGCAATTTCACCACGAATCCAAGCAGCCACCCGAGGACAGAGAAGACACAACCAAGCCATTGACCACGTGGAGGATATACAGGTCGATCTAGAAGACTTCATCGACGCCGATATCGGAGGAAAACTGCTATCCCTATGCTCCATATTATCAGAGGTACTAGTCCTCGTACACTACGACGGAAACGACAAAGAGGAAGGAGCCGTCAAGTTAGCACAGCTCCTCATGGGCACGGACCCCTATCCACTCGAAAGCAGGAAAGCCAGGAGGACAGGCAAAACGGACAGAGAAGAGAAAGAAGCGGAAGAAGGCGAAGAAGAAATCCGACGCATCCCTGCCATCGCCCTGGAAGTTGAGAACATGCTCTCCTTCCTGACAGCGCCGGAACGAGTAGGACCGAAGGAAGTCAGGGAATGGGAGTTCCCCAGCACATTCACCACGCTCCTCGACAACGGGGAACTCGATAAGCAATACGTCGACCACATCCTTGCCACCCTACTCATCGACAAACCCAACACCTGGGGCACCATGAAAGGCATTAAGATCGCCATGTTCGCAGGAGGACCGGACCATGCTAAATTATTCATCGCACACAGCACCGTCGACGACAAGTTCTACGCTGGACCCACCAAGAAAGACCTCGCGCGTTTCATCGTCGGGTAACTGTGTGGACACAGAGCATAAAAAGGGGGTAATGTTATATTCCCTTGGGGCTATTGTGTACCATAATATCCATCCATTCCTATCAGCGCCCCGCTTGTCATGGACCCGTCACTTCTCTATCTGCGATCCCTATATTGTTTACTCAGCCACTATGTCATACTTACTCAGCCGCCGTTATAGACTCTCCAGTAGGAATACCCCAGTAGTATATATACATCTAGATACTCTACTGTATTCCTTACGCTTTACCAACTCGTTGATTCCCCTTCTCTCCTCTCTCATCGCCCTCAAGTCTTCACCACTTGTTGCAACCTGAGTTGACCACTTAGGAAGGTCGTAACACTTACGTTCGCAACTACGTCAAAGGATGCCCAACCTGCCAACAATACAAGATCAACAGAAGACCATTCAAACCACCACTTCAACCAATACCTGGACCACGATCCATTCGACCATTCGCTCAAATTGCTATGGATCTCATCACGGACCTCCCGGAAGTAAATGGCTTCGATGCTATTTTATCTGTGGTGGACCACGGTCTTACGAAAGGGATAATACTATGCCCAACAAAAAAGACTTCCACTGCCGACGACATTGCCGAACTATTAATAGACAAACTTTTCACAAGATTTGGCCTACCCGACAAAGTCATCTCAGACAGAGACCCACGCTTTGCTGCCAAATCGCTACAAGCTTTGTGGAAGAAACTCGACATTAACCACGCCATGTCCACTGCTTTCCACCCTCAAACCGACGGCACCACTGAACACTTCAATCAGGAAATCAAAATGTATATTGCAGCCTATTGCGCAAGCAACATCCTCGATTGGCCTAGTAAACTTCCTCTCATTGAACACGCCCATAATTCCAAACTCCACTCCGGAAGACAACACACCCCTTTTGAGTTAATGTACGGACATCCGCTCAAAGCCTTTCCGACGGAACTTGAACCCACAAATAACCCAACAACCGAAAATAGATTGGAATGGATCACCAACATACGGGAAGCCGCACGGAACGCCCATGAATCCGCCAGACAAATCATGACCGAAAGAATCAAGAACCCACTTCCAAAAATAACCCCAGGACAAAAGGTCTGGTTAGACGCAAGAAACCTTCGAGTAAAAGAATTACCAAAGAAATTATCCGCAAAACGACTCGGCCCCTTTGAAGTACTACGTCAGACAAGCCCAGTCAACTACGAATTAGCACTCCCAAAGACCTGGAAGATTCACCCAAAATTCCACGTTGGATACCTATGGCCAGTAGAAGAAAACGAGATCTACGGCAAACATTTCACTGAACCACCACCTGACCTTGTGAACGGAGAAGAAGAATGGGAAGTAGAAGCTATTGTTAACCACAGGAAGACCAGACGTGGAAAAACGGAGTTCCTCGTCCATTGGAAAGGATATCCTGAATCGGAAAGAACCTGGCAGAACGTTTCCGACCTAGGGAACACAAAGAACATCCTCAATGTCTATAAAAGACGACATAAGCTTCACTAAAACCCCAACAAATGCCTTCAAACGTTACCTCTCCTGCCACCGCTACTCCCTCACACTCCATTCCCAATGAATCCTCAAACTCCTCTTCCTCTACCAACACTCCCTCCCAATACAGTATGGGGCAACCACCTGACGCAGGAGCTCTCCAACAGCTCCTGGAACCTATTGCCGAACGAGACGAACAACAAGCCGGTCAGGAGGATCATTCCTCCAGGGAAGACCCCTACCGAAACGCACCTCCCTTCATTCGAACCCAACTACTATTCGAACAACCCTTCGCCAACCTACAGACCACTTTTATCCGCAACCCTGAAGCTATTGCCCTCCTCGACGCATTCCGGACGAATTGGTCTGCTACGCTATCTTTGGAACAGCAAATACGCAAATGTATGGATACCCTCGAGTCCACTCTCGAGGAATTTCGCCGATTTAATCCAACGGCAATGCAAATCAAAATTCTCAAGGCCGCAATTAACACCCTTCAACATTTCAGAGAGGATCCAGCTTTTGACGAGTGCTCTCAGATTGGACTCAGACTTGGAAACACTAATGACCAGCAGGAAACACAACGCCCTCGACGAACCTCTGATGTTCCCATTCAATCTTCTAGGATGGATAGATCTGTTGGGAGACGAGTTCGATTTAATGGAGATGTACGTAGCGGATTACGACGATCAGGTCCTCAATGAGCCGTCCGTTTTTGTGAACTGCAGATACGGACTACCACAGATTCATCCGCACAATGCTTGGAGTGTGACACAGTGGGTAATTGTGCAGACCAATGTGAAGGCTACTACTGTCATTTCTGCGGTTGGATCGCTCCACAACATTTTGAAAAATACTGCCTACTCAACAACAACCACTCTCGTCCACCCCTTCCCTACGCCATCAACCTCAGAGACCGCCTCGCACAATCCGACGGACCCCTTGGACAAGAACCCCTCTCCACATTCCTCTATGGAGTCCCTCCTGCACGCCGACGACGCCTTAGAATTCTCATTACCAGCCACGACTCCCCTCTCCAACGAGTGGCTTCTCCATCCAGAAACCACACCATTTCTATTACCAGACACTCTGAAACTCTCCGAAATGGAGCCACCTCCCAATCCACCTCGTCCGTGGAACTTAACCGAAGCTCTAACGAAACTCACCCACCTTCTCACACCAGGAGTGCGACCCAAGAAGAAACTCGTCACGAAACTCGCCGACCTCGCTTCCACCCACCTGTACAACCTCAACGACGACGCCACTACCCCCGTTCCCAACCAAGAACAGTCGAGGACCCACAAGATGCATATGGGCTCAAATACGACGATCCTTACAACGACATTGCCTGGTACAACATCACAGGCAGCCCCAGCTGTCTCGACAATTAATCTTGATGAGGACATCAAGTCGTATGAAGAGGACAATGTTATGAATATTATCTTTGATTCCTTCGACGTCCTCACAGACATGATGGTAGTTGACGCACAATGGGAAGACTGGGAGTTTCACGATGAAGAAGAGCTTAATTTGGAATAAACGGATGAACAGCATCGACGTAGGAGAATAGCTAAATTTAGAGACTTTGGACTCTTTGGAGCACGGACTCCCGCTTTTCCTTTCTCTCTCCTTCTTTCTCTCCTGTACTATATTTAACTACGGACCTCTGTTGTTCCCATTCTATGTTTAGATATGGACCTCCATTTCCCCGCCTTCCGACAAACTACCATCTTTCGATAGCTTGTACAATACACGATAAATAGCAAGCTTGTAAGTAGGTAGTTTCTCAATTCGAATCTTAGTGTTGTTGCTACTAGACAGCGTTTCCCTCTCGCTACTAGTGTTGAGTTCTTCGAGCCCTAACAAGGCAAGAACTACCTGGTGTTCTCCCTCCCTCTCTCGACGTTGTCTAAGGTACTTGACATTGTCTTGGCTGTGACAACAAGTCTGGTAGACTTGTCGTTCTTGCCATCTCTTATCTGCTGTTCTATCCGACCACAGCAAGGTCCTAGTGAAGAGGATCAGAAGCGTTGGATCCGTTGGGAGATCTAGCTAGCCTCGTAATGTCCAGTACGGGATTAACGTGCACTGCTGGACAAGAGCTCTGGCGAAATCCTAACAATAATTGGATATTCATACTTGTACAAGCACAATCCATCTATTGATTGGCACAAAGGGGAATGGGAGTTCACCAGGTGCCCAGATACATGTACCAATAACGCCCATAAAACACAAGATATAGAAGCTGGTGCCAATGAGCTTCAACTCAACTTTGATAATCCATGGGAAACTTCATTGGATGACTTAGGTGATGAAGACATGGATAATCCACATATTAACTGGGTTGATACAAATAACCCTCAGGATTGCCAACAAGCTATGGTGATAGTGTCTATGTTTGACAAAGACATAGAAGAGGAGCTTGATGATGAAGACACAAAAAACTGGAAAGAACATGTACCAGGATGGTTGCATGACTATGGTGATGTGTTTTCAAAAGTCAAATCAGAGCGTATGCCAACTAGAAAGGAGTATGACCATGGAATTGAGTTTGAGGAAGGTGCTGTTAGGATTTCGCCAGAGCTCTTGTCCAGCAGTGCACGTTAATCCCGTACTGGACATTACGAGGCTAGCTAGATCTCCCAACGGATCCAACACTTCTGGTCCTCTTCACTAGGACCTTGCTGTGGTCGGATAGAACAGCAGATAAAGAATCGGCAAGAACAACAAGTCTACCAGACTTGAAGTCACGGCTGAGACAATGTCAAGTACCTTAGACAATGTTGAGAGAGAGAGGGAGAACACCAGGTGGTTCTTGCCTTGTTAGGACTCGAAGAACTCAACACTAGGAGCGAGGGAAGAACGCTGTCTAGTAGCAACAACGCTAAGATTCGAATTGGGAAACTACCTACTTACAAGCTTGCTATTTATCGTGTATTGTACAAGCTATCGAAAGACGGTAGTTTGTCAAAGAAGGTGGAGAAATGGAGGTCCGTATCTAAACATAGAATGGGAACGACGGAGGTCCGTAATTAAATATAGTACAGAAACGGAAGAAGGGAAAGGAAAGGAAAAGTGTTATGGTTCAGCAGGCTCCTTGACCTAAGTTAGGAGGTGCCTAGCTAATTAAGGATCAAGATCCTTAACCAGCCTGCTAATAGGTGAATTGGCGAAGTGACGATACCAAAGTATAGCCAGCAACCGATAGCGTTGAAGCGTCGCAGCTATGGGTCCGTTAACTTCAGAGGATTAGAAGTTAAGGTTGACCAATCTTGGATTAGACGGGTAACAGTTAAGTTACAACAGAAGAGAATCAAAAACTTAGAGTTTTTGATCCTGTAATCTACGCCTATTTATGCAAGTCCAAGGGCGTTGTGTACTATTGTATCTACGAGTCATAAATGTCTGTCTGAGTCATCGATCGATCGAGAGAAACTACTAGTACACTACAGAGCGTTCACTGAGTCAGTCTGTATCTAAGATCGTAGTTCATGATCTACTATAATGTTCTATCTACTCCGAGTCATTATTCTCTGAGACAGTAGAACGTTTGGACGAGGTGGGGAAGCCCGTGGAGGGCTCCTGAGGTGTAGGCGCTGCGGATGAGGATGAGGAGGTCGAGGAAGACAAGGGTGAGGACAAGAGATCGTAGGGAACAATCTCCGAGGACATCTCCTGATAATAGGAGGCAATAGCATGGAGTGGTACATCTTCTGAGGAGTCAGAAGAAGCATCAGACACATCATCGAACAGCCAAGGCTGCGATGGATAGTGATGGCCGTATTCTCCTGACTCGATGAGCGCAGCAAGAACTCCAGGAAGTTCCTGCTCGTCATAGAACATGTAAGGATGTCGCCAGGTTGTACAATTATCCGTGACCGGATAGGAGTGCCATCCATTCTCAATGGCTGCCATCCAGCACATTGGATACGTGCTAAGGACTTTGCCATCTCCGATTATGTGGCGGTAGGGAGCCGCATGCATAGCTCGTTGTAGAACTGCATTAAGCTTGTCACAATCGTAGACAGGGGGAAGAGGCATAAGCCTGTAATCGGAGGTGTGCCCAGAGATAACTCTGAGAAGGTTCTGGCCCTCAGGAACTAGGACGTGAGTCCCTGGGTCCATAACATTATTCCCTTCGTTAGAAGTGATCTCCAAATCGCTACTTTCATCAGATCCCATGTCAGGGTTGAAGCCAAGAATGTGGTGGGTGTCGATGGGAATAGTCTGGTAATGTCTGGGAATGAACCTAGTCAGATCTTCCGCTTCCAACATCGGAGAAGTAGTAGAGATCCTCGTCAACAGTGTGGAGTGGCAAGGGGGATCTTCGGGGTTGATGTGAAGGTCGTGGAGGTCCATGACCACTTCTCGAAGTCGTTGTTTGTCCATAGTTTTGGACGGGTAGCCCAGTAGTAATTCTGGTAGTTCCTCGTCAGAGGGGCTCTGCTCGGAAGAAGTCGTCGATCCTCTGCTGGAAGTCTGCCTGGGCGGCGTTGTTTGCGTCGTCTGAGAAACGAACCTGGAGGGGTGGTCGTTCCTCATTATGATGCCTTCGTCCATGAGGATAGCCTCGCATTCTGGGATCCATTCTAGGACAGAGAGGGCAGCTGTAGCGATTAGGTGGTAAGGAGGGGCTAAATTGGACGGGAGTTCGATAAGGAAAGCTTTGTTGCGCATTCCTGTATTCATTTCTGTCAGGGGGTAGATTCTGCCGTTCTCCATGAGATTGTCTGCCGCTAGTTGCACCAGAGATTGCATTTGCTCAGGCAATGTGAGGTGGCTGATACCTAGGCGTGGCATGCATCTGAATGCTAGCGCTCTGATCAGGTCGTTCGTCTCGTCGTGGGTGAGGAAGGCCAGGTGGGACTGCAGGAGTGCATGGTACTGAATGTACAGGGTGAGGAGGTTGTAGAGTTGTTGGAGGGTGAGGTTCTCCTGTCCCAGGACGTCTGGGAACGTCATGACTCTGTACAGGGCAAGATCGGCTCGGTGGGACGCTTTGTAAGCCAACCTCATTGCTGAGAAATCAATAGTCTCCCCAAGTTGCAAGCAAACGTTCTCGTAGAGGGTCGGGTAAGCTGCAGCCAAGATAGGCAGAGTGAGACTGTCAAAGTTGCTCTTCAAATCTGAGGAGCATTTGTGCATGATGCATGAAAGAAGCAAGCAAGAACCTGTAGATGTCAATTGTGGATAGAGTGTCCTGATCCCTTGGTAGATTGGACTCCTCCGGTATAAGTCCCGTGAAGTCAAGTTGTTGTCGTAGTTCAAGGAGGGAATACTCGAGATCAAGTTGTTCACTAGGAATGGGAGGTAGTTCAACTGGTAAGTCATTGATGAGTGAGATGTATTCAGAATTGCCTTGTCGAAGGGTGTAGGAAGGTAAGGGGTGGAATGGGAAGGCTGAGGCAAGGGAGGCTGAATCCTGACTGGCAACGGTTGAGGTGATGGCGAGAGGAGGGTGGTTGTCAACAAGTTTGGCAAAGGTTGAGGTTCTTGAGGCTTGATTAGCATCAACTGGAGTGTTGAAGACTGAGTGTGGTGTTATGATGATAGAGGTTTGAGTGGAGGGCGAAGAGGAAGCAGGAGACATTGACGGAGTTTCGGTTTGGGTGGAGAGATAAGTCATAGCAGATCATTGGAGTTTGTTTCCCTTCTTATACTTTGTAAGGATCTGCTGCGCTCCATCTAAGTTTCCTTCAGGTTCCCAAGTATTTTCCGAGGTTGGGTAACCTTTCCACTTGATCAGGTATTGCAACACATTGCGTCGTCGTCGATGATTAATGATCGCCTCTACTTTGTAATGTTCTTCATCATTCTCGAGATCTGGAGGTGGATTCTTGAAGTGTTCTCCATATAGTTGGTTCTCTCGAACAGGGGTTAGGAGTGAGGCATGGAAAACATCGTGAATTTTCCATTGCTGCGGAAGTTCGAGTTTGAAGTTTACTGGGGAAATCTTCTTGAGAATCTTGAAAGGACCTTCTCGTTTAGGGGTGAGTTTGCGTGATTTGGAAAGTAATGGAAGGTTCCTGTTGTCCAACCATACTTTATCTCCTTCATTGAAGAGGGGAAGGCTATACTTGGCGGATCGCCTAGCCATGATTTCACGGCTGCGGTTATGGGCAAATATAGCTCTTCTTCTAGCAGATAGGAGTTGTTCCATGCGGTCTTCTGCTGCGGGAGTATCTGTGGGTTTGACTGAAGAGGGTAGCGCTTTCAGTGAAGATCCATAGATCAACTGGAAGGGGGTTTCTTCTCTTCCTGCATGGGGACGATTATTGTGTACAAACTCGTAAGTTGAGAGGTACTTGCTCCATTTGTTCGGATTATTGGCAGTGAAGATAGCGAGGTAGGTTTCTATTTCTTGATTGAAGCGTTCTGTGGTGCCATCAGTTTGGGGATGATAGGCAGTGGAATAGGAGGCTTCAATGTCGAGTAGCTTGTATAGGGCTCTCATGGCTTTGGAGGCAAAGCGAGGGTCTCTGTCAGAGATCACCTTGTCAGGGAGTCCATACTTCGAAAATAGTCAATCTACCAAAAGCTGCGCAATAGCTTTTGAGTCAGACACTTTTCGAGTAGGTGCTAAAATTATTCCCTTCGTTAAGCCATGGTTTACTATGGCTAAAATAGAATCAAATCCTCCGGAGGGTGGAAGATCCGTGATGAGATCCATCAAGATCTGTGCAAAGGGTCAAGTAGAAGAAGGTGCCGGAATAGGTAAGAAAGGTGCCTTTTCTGGACGTCTGATGATCTTGTGACGTTGACAAGTAGGACAACCCTTGACATACTCCTGAACGTAATCCTTCATTCCAGGCCAATAGCAATGCTCCTTGAGTTTACGAAGCGTTTCGGCCATTCCGGGATGGCCTGCGGTTTGGTGATCATGAACTTTGTAGAGGAGTGTTCTATGAAGTTCTTTGTCATTAGGAATGAGGATTTTTCCAGAATGGTGAGGAAGATCTTGATCGGGGGTATCATCATCTTCAGGATCGATAAGTTCTCGATTTTCACGGATGATATCGACAAGATCTTCGGTAATAATAGCGATTAGGTCTTCTGAGAAGACAACAACATCTCTATTATCTTTGTCAGGGGGGTGATGGTCTGGCCGTCATGATAAGGTGTCGGCTGGTCCGTTTTTCTGACCGGGGATGTGTTTGATCTTGAGCATAGGTTTGAAGCGTTCCATATAGGAGGCCCATCGAGCTTGATGTCGATTAAGACTTTGAGGCTCTTTGAATCGTGATAGATTCTCATGATTGCTCCAGACAATGAATTTGTGCTTTGCTCCTTCAAGATAATGTCTCCATTCTTGAAGTGCGCGAATTATGGCCAACCATTCCTGTTCAGAACAGTGGTAGTTCTGTTCAGTCTGGTTAAATGCTTGAGAATGAAAGGCAACGGGTTGACGAATGCCGTTTTCATTTTTTTGCCATAAGACTGCTCCTGAAGCATAAGCTGATGCATTGGTTTCGATTTCGAACGGTTTGTCTGGGTCAGGGGCGATGAGGATGGGGCGTTCTTCAAACTTGCTCTTGAGTGAATCGAAGGCATCTTGATGTTCTTGAGTCCATTCAAACTTGACGTTTGGGGACATCAATTTGTTGAGGGATGCAGCGTGACGAGAGTAATTTCGAATGAACCTTCAATAGAAGTTGCAAAATCCAATGAATTTGCGGACGTCTCGAGTGGTTTTGGGTGTAGGTCAATCCTTGATGCCTTGCAACTTTGCTACATCCATCTCAATAGAATTTGGAGTAACAACTGCTCCAAGGTACTCAATGCATTGTTTCTCGAATTCACACTTCTCTGGCTTGAGATAGAGATCGTGTTCTCGAAGTATCTTGAGTACTTGACGAGTGAGTGTGCGAAGCTGTTGCTGAGTTGGGGCATGGATAAAGATATTGTCCATATATACGAGAACTCCTCCTTTCTTGATGAGATCTGCAAAGATGTGGTCCATCATGCTCTGGAACGTTGCAGGTGAATTGCACATTCCAAAGAACATAACAGTAGGTTCGAAGAGACCATGTGGTGTCTTGAATGCTGCTTTCCAGCGGTCTTCTTTACGAATTCTAATGTTATTATATCCTGCGCGGACATCCATCTTTGTAAACCATTTTGAACCTTTTACTTTGTCAAGTAAGGTTGGAATAAAGGGGATGGGATATGCGTTCTTGATGGTATAGGAGTTGAGATATCAATAATCCTGGCATGGTTGGAGTTTTCCGTCTTTCTTGCCTACAAAGAAGAAAGGGGATGCCATGGGTGATTCAGAAGGTTGAATATATCCTTTAGACAGATTTTCGTCTAAGAATTTATCAAGTTCTTCCGTTTCTTTTGGCGATAGGGGGTACGGTTTATGGGATTTGGGCTTGAACTCGGCGTTCAGCTCGATCTTGTGATCCCAAGGTCGTGCAGGTGGAAAACGAGATGCTTTCTCTTCAGAGAAGACATTGAGGAAGTCGTGGAATTCTTGAGGTACGACTTTCTGCGGATCGGATTCTTTCTTTTCTCCATACTGCTGTGCTATGGCTTGCAATGCATTGGCTTTGAAATTGATTTCTTCAAAGTCAAGCGGTTCAAGATTCAGAATTTCAGTAGAATTGTCTTGGATTTCCATAGAACGGATGATCACTTGAAGTCTAGAATTTTCCTTCATAGGATTTCTCCATGAAAGTGTTCTTGTAGACCAATCAACGTCTGGATTATACTCGGATAACCAGGGCATTCCTAAAATCATGCGCTGTCGTCCAAGGCTGATGATCTTGGGGTGAATAGTCATTTTGCGTCCATCAATCATGAGATTGAGGGTGCATTCTTCAGATGCTATTCCACAACTGTTGCTAGATCCATCGGCGTTGAGAATCTTGATTGGTTTTTCTAGAGGTTTCTTTGGAAGATTCCACATATTCGAAAGTTCTGGATCGATGAAATTTCCGCCTGCTCCTGAGTCAAGGATAGTGAGAATTTCGGTTTATTGTCCATTAGGGAGGTATACTGTTGAGGGAAGATAAATAATCTTGTTCTTTGTAACAGCTTGAATGGTATTAATTGATTTGGTTCCTAAAGTAAGATTGTTAGAAGATGAAATTGTCCGATACTTATTTCTTTCTGTAGTCTCGAAAGGACTGGTTGTCTTGGGGTTCTTCTTCGTCATCTGATTCTTCTACATTATTGATTCGTCGTTTCTTGAAGGACTTCTTCTTCATCTTATTGAAATGATTCTTCTGCTTTATTTCGGGGCAATTTCTGACCATGTGCTTTCCTGCACAATTGAAGCATAACCCGAGTTTTCTGCGTCGTTGCTGCTCCGGGGTAAGGATAGCATTGAGTTCTTCATTAACTCAGTGTTCGATGAGTTTGTTGATTTCTTCGGAATCATCGTCAGATGATATCGACGAAGCATTGCTTTCTGTTTCTTTGTCAGATTCTGTGTCTGCTCGGTTAACGTAATTAAGTTCTCTTGTGATGATGTTGTCAACATCCATGGGACCGTATCCTGTGGGGTTACTAGTCTTTGAACTCGATTGGTAAGGTTTCGTGCTATAGTTCTGGTATGAAGAACTATATTTTGAGCTGTGGCACGAATGGGATGACTTGTGTTTTGAGCGATGTCTTGGCTGCTCAGCATACGATTGAAAGTGTTCCAATCCTCCAACTCTGCGAGTGGAGTTGTAGAAATTATCGATTGAGGATGTTTGTGGGTTCTGGTCAATGACTCCTTTACGATAATGTGGGTCCAATCCTCGGATAAAGAATGCGATCTTTGTCTCTTCATGGGATATACCTGCTGCAGTGCAGAGGTTCTTGAAGGTGTTGATGTATTCTTCAATGGGTTGATAATTTTGCTTGAGGTTTGTAAGCCTGTCGATGGTAACAAGGCCTGTGGAGGCTTGTTTGAACGAATCATCGAGGGAATGGAAGAACTGGTCCAACGTCTGCATCGGGTTAAACACATTGTTGGTGGTGTAGTCTGTGACATAGGACTCTTTCTGTTATATTCCCTTGGGGCTATCGTGTACTATAATATCCATCCATTCCTATCATCGCCCCGCTTGTCAAGGACCTGTCATCTTTCCGCTATTTCTCTTACTGCGATTACTCCAATGTTTACTCAGCTACAATGTCAGACTTACTCAGCCGCCACTAGAGACTCTCCAGTAGGAATACCCCAGTAGTATATATACACCTAGATACTCTGTTGTATTCCTTACGCTTTACCAACTCATTGATTCCCCTTCTCTTCTCTCTCATCACCCTCAAGTCTTCATCACTTGTTGCAACCTGAGTTGATCACTTAGGAAGGTCGTAACACTTTCCATTCTGCTGCTGGTCCTGCCATGTTAAGTAAGGCAAACATGATTCTGGCTTTTGCATCCGGAAGGTTTGTAGGTTGGGAGGCGAAATAGATCTGGAGATCTCGCTTCCATCTTGGATAGTCATATGGGTTTCCATAGAAGCTATCAGGCTT